>MVJL01010314.1:0-11217 GCA_002156465.1 Macrocentrus cingulum
GGGGGGGGGGGGTCTTTTAGAAATATCGAGTAGAGTTAAATTATGTGAATTTTAAATATTAAAAAAATTTTTTTTGATATTTTGACTTATTTTTAAAATTTTTTGAAAAATAAAAATTTTCAAAAATCAGTAATATTACAAAAACTAAGAAAGATAGAAAAAAATTTATTTGACATTTTTTAAAGATAATTTTATGCCCAATTATTTAGTTTTCGTAATATTTTTCACTATCTCCCTTATTTACTGAGTTATCGTCAAAAAACCAAAAAAAAAAAAAAGTCAAGAAAACTGTGACATTTCCTATAGACTTTTCCTATAGGTCTACAATGAATTTTAGATTTAATTTTCAATATAATTGTAGAATTTAAATTATTTCCAGCTTTTAAATAAACAACTTTTTTATAATAGCTAGATCAATTAATCATGAAGATTGCGATAAAAAAAATGGAAGATAATAAAACAAGAGTATAGATCAAGTGTAGAATGCTACTGCGACTCCTTGCGAAGGCCCTTATCGTTGGTCTTTAATCCTACATGACCACAGCTACCGATTGCCTGGCGTGTATCCGCCACGAATAGCCAGCAGCCATGTCGTTTTTATATTCTCGATGCGAATTAACTTCTCTGCCGGCTCGTGGCAAAATAAACACAACATGTGGAATCCGAGGGGCGTCGTCGCGCGTTGCGTCTTTGCAGCCCGATTGCACACGCAATGGAAAAATTATCGCTATATCCACGACCGGGACTGTAAACTGCCAAGCAGAAAAAAACCAAACAAGGAGAAAAACACAAGTAGAGAGACATTTGCTGCATTTAATAAAAAACTCCAAAACAAAAAATAAAAATACATATTAAATTATAAAATAAGAATGAAAAAAAAAAAAAAAACGTTTTTCATCTGAGGATCGATGAACCAATAAATCTTCTTCCAATTAGGTTACTGCCATCATCCTCGGCCAACCGTCATTATTGTTTGTAATTTTTCATCATAAATAAGTTTCTGAAATATCCACTGCAAAATTTTAATTGCGCCCATCATCGATTTTTAATATTTATAAACCGTTATGTCTCACATGGTCAATCAATTGTTTTTTTTTTTCTAGAAAAATTACAAGTTTTCGTTATGTTAAAAAATAGGTTGTGTGGACATTTATGTTTGCGAATGAGAAACATGATGTTTTCTTATCACTGCAGCTGAGCATGACAAGCAAAATGGTGCTTATAGTGGATATTCCTGGTTGTTTTTTACCTCATCGTTTACATACAATATTCATCGGCTGTATATACAGTGACTGTAAAATCGGTTGCCATCACCTCTCTCTTATTTCGCCAAAGTATGCTCGTCTCATCTTGGCACCATAAAGATAACACAGCATATATACATGCCACGACACGCATATAATATACCTGTCTTCGACATTTGAGGCTTTTACTTATAAATGCACACGACACGGGTAATCTTTTGACTCGCGTGCTTAACGCGATATTTTTTTTTCTCTTTTTCTTTTAGTGAGACGATTAGTGTTGGATGTATAAAAGTGATAACATGAAAATTGGGCTGTTAAGTGTAGTTTATTGAAGGTAAACTGAAGTATTCAGGCAAGGCCAAGATGTTACTAAAATTAAAAATATATTTTGCAAAATTTGTATTCAAATATATTGGAAAAAAAATTTTTTTTAACAATTAAACAATATTTTTTTTATTCTGCATAAAGGGTTGATTACGGGTGTAAAAGATTTTTTTTTACCCATAGATTGAAAATAGTATATTGACCTTTTGAGTTTTTATAAGTAGTAAATTGTAGATTTTTTATCTTCTTGATAAAAAGTTGTTTTTTTTTTTTGAATGATGAAATCCTCATATTTTTTTACTTTCTCTAAACTTGTTTTTCAATCATAAAATATTTTTTGGAGAATTTAATTGGAATAAAATAAATTTTTATAGCATTAGTTAGCAAATTTCTAATACTCACTATTATTAAATTTGATTTTTTTTTTCATTAATTTCTCGATAACTCAGTAAATACTCGAGATACAAAAAAATATTATTAGATTAAAATGATAGAAAATATAATTCTCTATAAAAAATGTAGAATAAATTTTTCCAATATTTTGCTCTATTTTCGAGATATTTCAAAAAATCAAAATTCTAAAAATTTCAATTTATCTCAAAAACTAAAAAAAATAGAAAAAAACTTAATTTACATTTTTTATAGAAAATTTAATTTTAAATCATTTTACTTCTATAAAATTTTTTGTTATCATGTATATTTTCCGAGTTATCATCGAAAAACTAAAGAAAAAACACACGAAACCGACAAAATTTGCAAGAAATCGCCCTTCAACGTGGCATAACGTGCTTTAAATCATTTTTTTAAGTTTAAAAATTATAATACTTGATGAATAGAAACCTGTGAAAAATGGCGTTGCTGAAGACTGAATGAATTTGCAGATTAAACTTCTAGTAAGTCATGAAGCAGTTCAACAGAATGTTCACTCGGGTGAATAATTGGCGAGTAAACTCTGATTGCATCTTAAACGTGTATGCAGTGCATCAAAGAGTCATTTGTCACAGAGTTAGTCGTGGTGAGTCACTTGGAGCGAGGTACAGAGCAATAACACAGATGAAAGTGCAGGAGAACAGCAAAAAAATTGTTCCATTGACGTTATGTTCATGTTCTCGTATAAAATCTGCTGCAAGTGGCCACGTCTGCTGCGTATTACGTTCTTTCCACTCTCATAAACACAATTTTTTTCCACCATAAATATTTCTTCATCTGCAACAATATATTAACTTACAATATTTCTCAACAAACCCTATACATAAAAGTATTTACATCGAAAAAATATTTTTTTCTTTTAAATCTGATAAATATTAAATTATAAATACTTGGTCGCAAAGAGTCTTTTGAGATTTCACCTTATATTTTCTTGATACTACTGTGACTTCAGTAATAGCGTGCAATTTATCGATCAATAAATCGGAAAGCAGTCAGGTATCACTTACTGCGTAATGCTACCTTCAAAACGGTTAATCACAAGCGTCCCTTGCAGCTTCAAAGCATTTCGTTTATAAACGACAAAATTACAGGCTTACAGCGGGCGTAACTCATTAAATACATTGCGATTCATCTCGTAGATGATTCGGAATCATCAACGGTAAATAATATGCATAGAATAAATAACAATCTAATTATTTCACCTATTTATATAATCACTGTGAAAGTTCAAGTATACTTAAAAGTTGTAAAAAATCAAATTTACTTCAATTTACAACGAAGAAAAATTTTTATTAATTTTTTTTTCATCTTGAAAATTATTAAAAATGACTTTTTTTTTTCATTTTAAACTAATTATCTTATTTTTTTATTTATTCTAAAATAGTGATATAATTTTTTCTAGCATTTAAAAATAATTTTTAAAATTCTTTTTGCAGAAGAAAAAAAAAGTTCTGATGGTTTTTTTGGAAAGACAAATTTTAGAGATTAAAAAGACGGCTAACGGCAAATTGAATATAATAGAGTGTACTTAAAATAATACATCATATGTCAATATGTCAAATCGTCACAAAGTTAATAAAGCTATGCTAACGTTCTGAAGGATGTTTATCAGGTTAATTATGCAATCAACTGAGTATAAGAGAAAACAACGAGATACAAACTCGTAATTACTGAGAATATTAACAAGCAGACAGTGGGAGATACTTCGCTATCTAATTGGTATAGTATATGTCATAAGAAATTTTAACATACCTGTAAATATTTATATCACTTGTGCACTCATTTACTAAAAATATTATGCCGACGTCAATTAATCATCGTAACGACAGTCTAACACTCGAAATAATGAAAAATAGTTTGAGCGTTTATTACGGAAATTAGAATAAACTTTTAAGCTTTGATCATTTTTTATTTTTCTTTGATTTCAGCTCACTTTTATTTCTGATAAACTTTGACTGAACTGCAAGTCCGTCGAAGTACAACTGAAGTTAAAACTCTGTCGAACCCTCAATTCCCCTTCCGTTTGAACTGTTCAAATTATCCGATCGATCTAAATATTGGGGTATAATTTATTCACGACATCATTACGAGGTTTTTTGCATAACAAATGTAAAAATTGACGATAGAGCTTCCCTGTATTCGCTTCAAGACCACAACTCCAATTATTTGCAAGCTAACGTCTTATTTTATCCATTATTTTTCAATTGCGATTTTAGAAATGTCAATGATGCAATTGAAATATTTATGACGTGTTTTTCGATAACTTCAGCTCTAGCTTTAATTTTAATCCTGCTTCATATCCCTCCGCTTCAACCCTATGGATTTATTGATCCGTCTAAATGTTAAGGCAATTTTCCAATTATTCCATCAGTTTCATGAATAAAGAATTAGTCAAATGGAAGCAATTATGCATATACTCTTTTTTTATTTTTCCTCTATACCGATTTGCTACTCAAATTATCCACCGATTGGAGTCACTATAGTTCAATTGCGACTTTAAGAAAAAATGCCTAAGGGCGAATTATCTGAATATCTGTCATTTCGAATGACTGTCAAGCTTTGGCTAACGATCGTGGGCCTTTGGCCTGAAGACCAGCCACAGTTATTGCTTCGCTTTCTAACAGTTTTTCATTTATTGCTAAATTCAATTTCGATTCTTGCGATTATCGGATTTACCATGAAATACAGACATAATATTAAACTGTTGATGATTGGAGCGGGTATGTTCATCGGTTTTATCAGTACCTTTTTCAAAGTAAGTAAACCGTTTTTCTGATTATCAAATTTTTAATGAAGTTTTATGTTTCATAAGACTGCCGTTCTGTTAGTAAATCATAAGGATCTTAAAAGAATCCATGAAATATTAGATCTACGATTCAAAAAGATATTAATGAATCCTGAATTGTCAGTAATTATTTTGAATAGGTTGAAATCAGTTCGATGTTTGTCTTCAATATTGACCACTGCAACGTATGCCATCTGTTTTCTCTTTTCTACCAAGCCAATGTTAATAATTATTTTCATGTATCTGTTTCATATTGAGCCCGTGCGATATGGATTTGTACTACCGGGCGTGTATCCTTGGAAAACTAATTTTAACGGATTTTTCTACAAATTTCATCTGATTATAGAAATGGTTTCAATGATAATGACGTTTTGTGCAAGTGTCGGAACTGATTTACTTTTCACTCTGTACATTAGCCAGATTATCGGTCAATTGACCGAAATGTCTCATCAAATTTCCAAACTCGATTCAAAAACGAAAAACTACCAAATTATAACAAATACTGTTCTGCAGCATGAGATTTTAATGCAGTGTTTTAACGACATTAACTATATTTTCGGACCTATCATTTTGTGGATTAAAATCTTTAATGCAGCAAGTATCTGCAGTATAATGTATCAAATTAAAAAGGTATTGAATTTGAATTATAGTTAATAACTAGATTTTGCAAAATATATCGAAACATATCAGAGTAATATTTCAAACATCGTTTAAGAAAAATCGTCAAAAAAAAATTTTATGTAAACATATTAGAACGTTTATGGAAAGTATAATTCGATTTTGGGTTCCTGGTTTCTTGGTTCTTTTTGAAACCTTTGATTCTTTGGAATTTATGATTCGTTATGAAATTTGGATTAGTTGGTTCGTACATCGGATAGAACCTGGAAAACTAATGTCCACAGACCGTGACATCGTGACTTATCACAAAAAATATTTTTTTTTGTTATTTTTTTTTTTTTATAAATATCAAAATCGAAAATATACGATATTATTATGGTATATTCTTAGAAAAAATTTGTTATCATTTACTGATATGTATTAATCTCTTTCGAAAAATTTACTCAATGATTTATATATCAAAATTTCCGCAGCTTCCGAAGGTAACTCCACAACACTTGACAATTCCCGTTGTTCACATAATTTACAAGCTTTTACAAGCTTTCATCTACGCGTTTGCTGGATCTCGACTAACTGAAGAAGTAATTGGTAGATTTTAAAAAGTTTTTAATGACACTTAACACTTTGTAAATTCAACTTTTTTGTTTTATTATAATTAATCACTTTGTATTTATTGGTTTTATTTATTTTTTGTGCAGAGTGAAAACTTTCTTAATGCCGTTTACTCTTCAAATTGGCATGGAGATAAACATCTAATGTCTTTCATACTAACTATGCTTGGAAAGAAACCATTCGTCCTTAATGCATGCTCTTTTTCCAATATTTCTATTGAAATGTTTAATGACGTCAGTATTAAAAATACACCAGGATCTAAGAAAGATGTTGTACACTTTTTTACAGTATTATCTTTTTAGGTTGTCAATACTGCATTATCCTACTTTGTCCTATTAAAAACTCTTGACGAAAAAAATTAGTATCCAAGTAATCTTATGAGGCGTATAAAGAATTTCAATAAACCATCAACCACTGAATTTCGATAGAAAATGCAGTATTGATAGAAAAGTGTTTATAGTTCATTCCTCGAATACACTGCTACATAAATGTTTCGTTGTAATCAAATAAAAATACCTCATATTCTATTATCCTTTCTCATTAGTTTTAACTGGAATTTTTAAGTGCGAAATTTCAGTTAAAACTCGTACTCCGTACGATTTTTCACAAATGATAAATGTATAAGGTATGCTTACATCGGACTTTGTGATGCCTGTGACGAACCGTCGTCGCACTGTCACAACATTTTGGATACAATTCGAAATACAACTACTTGAAATGCTTAATAATGTGGAACACAATTGGTAAAAGAATCAACGAGATATTCTCAAATTTTCTGTTATATTCTGTTCTTCCTTGATAATACACAACAGTCATTTCTTTTCATTTGAGTACGGACTAATTTTTTTCATAACCCTTGGCTGAACTGCACTACGACTGAAGCTCAAACCCTGTCGAACCCTCAATTCCCCTTCCAGTTGAACTGTACAAATTATCTGATCGATCTAATGTCAGGGTAATTTTCCATTCACGAAATCATTACGAGGTTTTTGCATAGCAATTGACAAAATTGATACAGTTTCCCCTGCACCCGTTCCCGAAGCATAACTCGATCTTCTTCATCGAATTTTTCGATAAAGATAGAATGAAGATATCTCAGAAAGATTGTAAATTATCTTGAAAAACGATTTTTTTTTGGGTTGTCTAACACTGCCTTATTTTACTTTTTCTTACTCTACTTTCTTACTTCAATAAAATTTCAATGACACAACTTGAACTAACTATCTTAACTATTTTTTTTACTTTTAAATTTACGCCAAAGAAAGTAACAAAACCGAAGACGAAAATTACTTAACAATTTTTTAAGATATATAAAAAATTTAGAAAAGACTTACGTACTTGTTTTCAATAACTTTAGTAGTAAATCAGATTTCTTTCATTTTTTGAGGTATAAATTCAAAATGATTTTCTATATCTAACTGTTAACTGCGACGAACTGTCGCCAACCACACTGTCGAGAAAAAAACCAAATCTAGAAAATTGCATCTAATTTAGAATCAATTTGTCTTTACACTAAAACGCATCAAATTTAACGATCGATTTAAGTAACCGCAATTGTCGTAGCAAACGTTTCAAATGCGCATATTAAATGATGCAATCATTCAGTTAATGTGCACTTTTAAATCCTCAATTCTTTTGCAATTTAACGGCATTACATATACCCTGAACCGTTTGGTGAAAAAACTGGTGACTCATTTTCATCAACAATTCTGGATTGCAAGAGATTGCATAGAAATGCCTAGTGACAAGTTGCCCGACTACCTGGCATACCGCGCCACTGTAAAGCGACTTTTAACCACATCGGGTTTATGGCCACGAAAAACGAACTATTTTTGGTACCACTTTCTACCAATTATTCCAATTGCGTTGTGTTTCTTCGCGTGTTTAATTACCACCGGATTCATTTGTAAGCACATTAACAACCTGAGTCGTGTTATTGCCGGAGGGAACATATTTCTTAGCATGCTAATCACAATTTTCAAGGTAAATGCAGAGTTTATCGGTTTTTCTATCGACGTTTATTAAAGCCTTGTTGTTTCCTTCAAGATACTGGCTCTCATGGTGAATCGGAAAGATATCGAAAAGTTGCATGAAATGTTGGATACTCAAATCTTCCCATTACTGTGCGACTCTCACATATCAGAAGTTCTGTTAGAGAAGTTCCGAAGTTTCGGAATTTTGGCGAAAACCCTCAGTCTTTCAGTGTTCTACATGTGTTTCCTTTTCGTCACTAGACCCTTAGTCAGTATATTCATCCAATACCAACATCATGTGCCAAAAATTCGATATCCACTAGTAATTGCCGGAGCTTATCCATTTACCATTGTACCCAATGGATATCTTTACAAATTTCTCTACGCTGTAGAATCCATGTCAGGAATATGGGGATTTGCAGCTAGTTGTGGAATTGACTTACTCTTCAATCTCTACATCTTTCAAATAGTCTTGCATTTTCGAGAAATGTCGTATCGTATTGGGCAAATTGATGTAAATAATAACTCGAATAAAATTATACAAGAGTGCGTGACAAAACATGAAGTTTTAATAAAATGTCGCAACATTTTGGAGAAAATTTACGGACCAATAGTCATGTGGACTGTTATAGTTAATGGTATAAATATGTGTACTCAAATGATACAGATTGCCAAGGTATTTTTGCAGATGGACTTTCGTCATTTTCAATGTTGAATGAATTTTTATAAAGTTTTTTATAGTTTTCAGACATGACGTTACTAAAAGCTAACTATGCTATTACTTACATATCATTTAAGCTTCTCCAAACTCTGGTATATGCGTGGGGTGGTTCACAATTGACCGAAGCGGTAAATAAAAGCGATTTAAAAATCAAGGATTGTTAGTTGAATGTTTTTGTTTGTTTATACAGAGTGAAAAGTATGATGCTGCTGTTTATGCCAGCAATTGGGCAGAAAATAAGCTTCTCATGTCGTCTATGGTGATGATGATTGGTCAAAAACCACTAGTTTTAACTACCTGCAGTTTTTCTACTGTATCAATTGATCTTTTTATGAAGGTTAGTGTCTTGATTAAAAAGTTTTGAGCAACAAGACTACTTCATGATTTTGTTTTAGGTCACAAACACTGCTATTTCGTACTTATTTTTACTGCAGACACTTCAAGACAAATAAAAAGACTAGTTTCACATAGTATGGATCACTGTTTTAGCGTTAAATATATGTTTAGAAAAATTGTTATAGCTATTTGTCCAGTTGTAACAGTCACAGTTTTATCCGAGTTTTACAGGTACTGTCATTTTACTGAAGGGAAAAAATTTTTTTAGAAATAAAACACGTGAGAAGACCAAATTTGAATTGCGTATACAAATGATATCAAAGTCATTTTTCACACACAATTTTCCATCATTTTCATTTGAGTCACTGCAACGATCTGAAACTATAGTGTTGCTTTTTCTTTGAAGAAAGAAATTTACTTATGTAAAGGTTTCCCCGTGCGATTTAAACTTTACCAATTTCCTAATCGATTTAAACCACTGCAGTGAACTTTCACTGTAATTTTGTGCAAAAGTTTTGTGAATACTTAATTTCTAAATTGACTGTTTCGTCCCAATATTTCTCGGTTTTTCCGATTCGACTGCAATTCGATCATATTACAGCCAATCATTTTAAACATATCAAACTATTTTACCTATTACCTTTGTGATTACGTATGAAAATGCCTAGCAACCAATTGTCCGATTACTTGACATATCGAACAACTGCCAAGCGTTGGCTGCTAGTCGTGGGTATTTGGCCTAAAGTCCAGCGTAGTTTGTGGTACCGTTTGCTGCCAATTGTACAAATAATTCTACACTCATTGTTTATAGTATCAATGATTTTATTTATTCACAAGTATATTTACGATATTGACCTTGTTATCTTCGCGGCAAGTCCTCTGATTAGTCTGTCCAGTAGTGTCTTAAAGGTACCTCCAACTGTCAGCTCACACAAGTATATTTACGATATTGACCTTGTTATCTTCGCGGCAAGTCCTCTGATTAGTCTGTCCAGTAGTGTCTTAAAGGTACCTCCAACTGTCAGCTCTTTTGACGAACTATCTGCTTCAAGGTAATATCTCGCATCTTTTAATTTAAGGCAACGTCAATTTTTATCAGTCGCAAGGACATATCCAACTGTCAGCTCTTTTGACGAACTATCTGCTTCAAGGTAATATCTCGCATCTTTTAATTTAAGGCAACGTCAATTTTTATCAGTCGCAAGGACATTGAAAAACTCCATCAGACACTGGATCCGCATTTTAACAAGTTGATCAATGATCCGATTTTGTCAGAAATTATTCTAAACGAACTCGCCATCCTCCGGCGCCTGTCATCAATGCTCACCATTTCCACGTACATATTTGGCATTCTATGCGTCAGTAATTGTCAGAAATTATTCTAAACGAACTCGCCATCCTCCGGCGCCTGTCATCAATGCTCACCATTTCCACGTACATATTTGGCATTCTATGCGTCAGTAAACCTATAATAGTGGTTGTTTACATGCATCTACACCACATGCATCCAATTCAATATTTACTGATCTATCCGCAAATTTTACCCTGGAAACTTGCACCCAACGGACTCCTCTACAAGTTCCACTACGCCCTGGACATCTTGGCTACTGTTCTAGGCTTCTGCGTATCAGCTGGAGTAGATTTACTCTTTGGTTTGTACATTTCACAAATGATTGGGCAATTGATCGAAATGTCCCATCGTATTTCTCAACTCGACTCGGACGACGGGAATATCAAAGTCATCGAAGAGTGCATGTCACAGCACGAGAAGCTGACAGAGTGTCGAAATGTTCTGAACAAAATCTATGGACCGATAGTGCTGTATACTATGCTGACAAATGCTGGAAATATCTGCAGTCAAATGTTTCAGATTTGCAAGGTACATATTGACAGTTTTCAAGCAACTTTGGCGGAGCAATAAAAAACGAAAATGTTGTCTATTCTTCAGGTACCAAATCTGGCATTTCAAAAAATCATAATTCCGCTACTCTTCGTATTTTTCAAACTTTTCCAAACATTTTTATACGCATTTGCTGGATCACGTCTAACGCAAGAAGTATTAATCATATTGTTTTTTATAGAAATGAAGTTTATAAACTTTTTTCAAACATTTTTCTCAGAGTGAAAGATACAAAGCTGCGATTTACGCCAGTCAGTGGCAGGGTAACAAGC
>MVJL01010323.1:0-13169 GCA_002156465.1 Macrocentrus cingulum
TCAAATCACCCTCTGTTACAAGATATTGCATCATCTCCCAGAATCCTCGGCGAGTGTAAGTGTTGAATGGATTTGCATCGAGGGCTGTAAAAAGTATGGATCGGCCAGAGTAATCTAGTTGATTATCAACCAACGACACTTTGTACTGTTCGTGCAGGGTTTCCATCAATTCGCGACTTGCCCACTGAGCTGCAACGTGTGCGAGCGTGCGTCCAGCAATTTTAATCGTCTCTGGCGTTGCTCTTCGTTGAACAAGTATTTTCACGATTGGCAGAGACTCGATTCCCAAGGTATCTACCGATTCAAACAGTGCTCGATTTAGAACATCAACGGAGAAATCATGTCCAACGTGTGCATCCAAAAATGAGATTAACTGCTCGGCTGATGAATGTCTTGCGTGAAATCGCAGTAGCAAGTCGGGATCGAATGTGTACGATTTTTCAAGCAGGATTTTTTCGGTTTCTGGCATTTCCAGATTAATTATCATATCCTCCCTCACACCTTGGAATGTGAGTGGTGATTTTCTTGGAATGTAAGTTATTTTATCTGCCAACTGACGGCCATTATTAGCCTCTGTTTGCATCCCAAAACTGTATTTTTTCTCAGTCCGCAGTATAACTGATCGATCAGATAGGTAATCCTTGATACTTTGGATATCTAATGCCTTGAGAAAGTGCGATAGTGTATTGTCAAATCTATTTTGTAGCAAATTATCCATTATTTGCTTTACCAAATTTTTGTTGTTGATTATGTGACCAATTACACGCACCATATTTGGTTCCTTAAGGAGACGAGGCTCGGAATTAATAAATTCCAAAACAGACGTGAACTTTGGGCTGACAAAAAGCTCATTAAATAGGTCCAATATTGGTAACGGATCGAGTAATGGTGATGTAAGATAGTCTGCTATATAGTAGTGTTGAATTTCTGGATGAATAAAAGCATCGGATATGCCATTTTTAAATCTCATTAATCGCAATTGTCTCTCAATAGACCCGCCATTAAGTTTATAGTTCATTTTATTTATCAATGTTTGAACTATATCTCTCTTGCTTGATAGGAAATTTAGTCCTACAATGCCGTAGACATTACGTTTTTCCCAAGATTCGTGTAAATAATCACTGTATAAGTCCATTTTTATTGCTGGCATATTATTTAACATTTCATTTAACATTTCATGTTTTATTATGGTAGATTTTTCTCTTATTTCTGCGTATTCAAACACGCTCTTAAATGGTCGACGACGATTATCTCGAGCACTGACTACATCTGCTATCCTTCGCATCATTCCAATTGTTTGTGGTAGAGGAGTTTCTTGAATTGCTATCTGTAGCATGTCGAAATACTCTCCCAGATGTACTTCATTTATGCGGCCTAGTTGTCTCTCCAATGCTTGCCACTTCCACCACTTGACTGTGAATTTTTTCAAGTCTGAAACTGGCACGTTTGAGGGTATTTCAAACACTCGTGTTGGTCTGACTCCATGGGTATTTAGTTGTGGCGATAAATCAGTACAACTTGTCGTGATTACTTGAATCTTGTCATGGGCAAGCTTACTAATTAGTTGAATTAAATTTTCTGTATGTTCTGATGCACCAGGTCTTTCGTCCACTGAATCGATTAATACTCGTACTTTGTTTGGATTTAAACGTACAACAGTTTCGACAAAATTTAAATAATTATCCATAATTGTTTCATCAAGTAGGGATTTAGTTGATAGTGCGTCGAAATGAATATCTTCTTTCGCGTTCAAATAAATTATTATGTCGGATGGAAAATTTTTTCGAAGATAGCTTTCAAAACCTCGCAGTGTTGAGGTCTTACCGGTTTGTGGCTCACCGATAATTGAGATGATTTTTTCGCGTTCACTGGATTTGTAGTCGATATTGTGCAGTGATGGCACTACAAATGTATCAGTTACCAGCTCTCTCTGATACATATCTAATTCTAGTGGTACTGTGGGATCGTGATTTCGCAGCAAATCGAAAAATTCATTTGAACCGGCGAATTCGGTTGCAGGCGCTGTTATCCCATAAATATCCCCCAATTTCACGGCTTTTAAGTTGCCTTTGATAATTACTTTTCTTTCCATTACTTCACGTATACTCGTCGCAGTCCATTTGTTCACGTTCTCTCCGATATCTTTCATGATAACATCGTCATTGTCCATGCCGTGACATTTCACTATTAGGAAAAGTGTTATCCATAGTAATCTTGAGAGCCTTGAAAATTTATCCATCGTGGTAATTTTTATTTCTTCAAGATAAGTCAATGAAACCACGTGCAGTTTGTGGATTTCTTCTGAAACAATATGTTTAGTGAAATTATTTATTTTTAATTATTTGGTGTTTTTTTTTAAAGAAAATTTTTCAAAATTTGAGAATGATTTTATTGTTCAAAATTACTATCGAGATATACAGCAAAAATAAAGAGAGCATGTTTATAATACATGAAATAATTTAAAAACAGTGGGTCCTACAAAAAAATTTTAATAATATAAAATATGGGGAATTCAATAAACTATAAAAAAGGTTTCTATACATTCTGACGTGAGATTCGCGATAACCAAGATATAAGCGATTAAAGTTTTTTTTTCGAATTTATCGGAAGTTTTATATCAAAAATTGTATAAAAATGTGGAAGAAAATTAGAAGTTATTATGAATAACTAAATTGAAGTAAAAAAAAAATTTTTTTTCCATTTGACAGCGCTACAGAAATCTATTTTAATATCCAATTACTTATTAAGAAAAGTTTAGTATTATATGATGAGTATACTAAATAAAAAAACTTACATCAATCAATTTTTTTCTTAAATGTCCAGCAGCTGAATGCACCTGTGCACGTAAAAAATATTTTTTTTTGTTAAACTATATTTTCACATTTACTGTGGTTTTTTATTCTGTTACATTGGGAGAAATGAAATAAAAAAATTTGCTACCTGTCTTTACGCTGCCGGATTTAAAAGTACAGTGTGTGAGTACACTGAAAATGTACTTTTCGTTTATTAACAATCACTTTTTAACGTTTATTAACAAACACTTTATTTTTGGTATTATACCCGCAGTAAATGCAATTAAAAACGGATACAGAGAAAATTTTCGCGATTTTTTTTTTTTACAGTTATATAGGTTTCCTAAGAAAACTCGTCATGTCTCCTTTCAGAGACAGTTGAGCCATACAATGGTATCTTAAGGGAACATTAAAACAGGTTTTCCAGAAAATACTGAGGGATTCTGTAATAAATCGTCGACAGTATGCCAAATTTAGACTTGTCATAAATGCTTTGTTCTCTAGAAGTCGCATTTTCATCTGTTGTGAAAATGTGTATATCCAAATGTTAGTGTATTGGTGAGATACATTTCTAAGGCCGTTCTAAATTTCTGCACTTTATATGATTTTTAATAACTCGAGAAATGAGTTAAAGAATTATAATTTATTTTTTTATCGAAAATTGAATTCTCTATCATATTTTTTTGATAACATTTTTTGTTATCTCTCGTGATTATTGAGTTATTATTTTATATTCGAGTAACAGTTGCAGATATCAAGAGAATTGTTTATTGATTGACTTGTCATTGACACAAGACATGACTATTATTTCATATTTTCGCGCGCGCAGCTAAGAGCGACATCTTGTTGCAGCCGGCATCAGCTAAAATATAATAATATATATGATGGCTCTTTTATGACATCCGGTGACTCGTTCCACTTTGTGAGGCATCAGTGCAGTGTAAAATTTTATCATTTGATTATTTAATATTTATTGAAATACATAAAAAATGGCGGCTGGACCAATCGCAGAACGCAATCAAGGTAAGTACATTCTAAAATCTAAACTGGCAATGAATTTTCTAGTCAGAATTTTATCCATTCAATGAATCTAAAACGTATCGCGGTTAGGTTATGCATACTGGTCACATTAATTTTTTGCAGATGCAACAATTTATGTGGGTGGTTTGGATGATAAAGTCACTGAATCTCTCATGTGGGAATTATTTGTGCAAGCTGGTCCTGTTGGTAAGTACAAAAAACCTAGAATTTTTTTAACCTGTTCTTGTCTTAAATATTTTTTGCGCTGGCAGTCAATGTACACATGCCAAAAGACCGGGTAACTCAGATGCATCAGGGCTATGGCTTCGTAGAATTTATGGGCGAGGAGGACGCGGATTATGCCATAAAAATCATGAACATGATCAAGCTTTATGGCAAACCAATTCGCGTAAATAAAGCCAGCGCTCATCAGAAAAATCTGGACGTTGGAGCAAATATTTTCATTGGAAATTTGGATCCAGAGGTTGATGAGAAGCTTCTCTACGACACGTTCAGTGCATTTGGAGTAATTCTACAAACACCCAAGGTACTTAATTCAAATTTTTTCAACCTAATTTCACAAATTAACACAACTCTTGTCCCTACAGATAATGCGAGACCCGGAAACTGGTAATTCCAAAGGTTTTGCCTTTATAAATTTTGCGTCATTCGACGCTTCGGACGCCAGTATCGAGGCAATGAATGGCCAGTACCTCTGTAACCGTCCAATTTCCGTGTCTTACGCCTTTAAACGTGATGCCAAAGGCGAGCGACACGGAAGCGCAGCGGAGCGCCTGTTGGCAGCGCAAAATCCGTTGTCACAAGCCGACAGACCTCACCAGCTGTTTGCTGACGCTCCACCTATGGCGCCAATGGCCATGGCACCTCCGGGAGCGATGGGAGGTCACCAGCAGCCGCACCATCACCCTCCGCACCACGTGATGCACCACGGAATGGTGGTACCGCCGCCGCCACCACCGGTAACACCGATGGGACACCATCCAGCGCCTCCGCCAGTGCCGGCACCTCCACCGGGCTTTGGTGGACCAAGTATGCCCGCGCCTCCACTGCCTCCGATGTCCATTTCCAATACACATCCTCCCTTGCCCCCTGGCATGCCTCCGCCACTTCCTCCCATGCCCATTGCGCCAACAAATCCGCCTCAGGGTCACAGAATGATCGTTCCTCCGCCGCCACCACCCTCACACTGGTCTGGACAGGGTCAGTATCCTCCTGCTCAACCTCCACCGACCTCCAATGCCTCGGCGCAATTCGGTCAATTCCAACCGCCACCTCCGCGGCCCTCACCGCCTGCCTGGAGACATCCTCCACCCCCTCCGGTGTCACAACCGTCGCAAGGACAAGCTCAACCGCAGTTTCGACCGCCTTTTCCACCTCGTGGACCTCCTCCACCACCTCCACCTCATGACAATAATATTAATCAATACTAAGGATAATAATATTAATCAATATCGGCAATACAAAAGTCGACAGTTCATTACAAATATCTCAGAGGCATCATTTTTTTTGTCAGAGTTAAAGGTCATGTGATTTTACGATGGTTCGTGTCTGCCTGGTTGGATACAATCAATTCTAGGAGATATTTGTTGGATTAGTTGACTTATTTTGCCAATTTGTACTGTACAAATGGAATTTTTTAATACAATTTTAATCGAGATATCACGTGAGAAAATATAATATGTGTGAAAAATAATGTAATTGGTTGTGAATTTTTTTTTTGTTACGTTTTTTTTTTTTCTTTTCATAGATGAGGGCGAGGATTAGTTTAGATTATATATTGATTGTAACATGTGCGTGAATAACTGCCGCACAGGCAATCGATTTTCCTGGGGAAACGATGTCATGAGCCACCAGGAGTACTGTTGCGACGAGAGTTGTCGCAGGTGATAGTGCATAGAAGGTTATTTTTCCCCGGTTATGTCAACAAGATAATTTTGGACGGTAGTTATTTACATTCGATGGGTCAAGTGTCGGTTGACTTGTTTAGTGGAAAGTCAGCTTTGTTTATTGAATGATGGCAAGGTTGGCCTATGAATGTCATACCGAAACGAGATCTACTAATATAAGTGGGATGGATGAGTCTATAATACCATTGAACTGCCCGGCAGGGAAACTTTGTCTGTACTGCAATCCTCCTCAATGCTGTCTTGTGATACAACGAAAACCACCGAAACACTTTTGGGAGGCCTGGTACTTTTGGTTGGGTATTGCTCTTATTGTTCTCTTCATTATTTCTTCGGTAATAATATGTTATATTGGTGATTTTGATAGAGATACTTTTTCACTGATTTTTCTAAATTTATTTCAGGTGAGCACTTATATTGTCAGCAATTGTCGCTACAATTTGCAAAATTTAACGGTCGATAGTCACACTTCACGTGACAATCAACGACCCAATTTCAATGCGGACAATCAAATTTCTATTCATGTTATCCCGACCACCGGCTTGATGCCCGCGGTCCACAGGAAAATGGTTCTTTATGCGCCACAAGCGAGTGCGTCATATATGAGTAAGATTTTGACTTTTTGGGGTGTAAATTACAGTTTCAATAGACAAAAAATGTATTTTGATAATGATTTAATGCAAAAATCGCGTATTATTCGTATATACAATCTTGGATATTTCATAGTTTTCGTGAATTTATTCGTTTTTTGGGAATAACTCGGTAAATAAATGAGATAATGAAAAATATTATTAGAGATAAATGATTCGGCATTAAAATTTCTACAAAAATTGTATGATGAAAATTTTTTGTATCTCCCACAGTTTTTGAGATATTACTTGTTTTTGGGAATTTGAAAATTTCAAAATATCTCGAAAATGACGTGGAATATGAAAAAAAATTATTCAACATTTTTTATAAAAAATGAAATTTCCAATTATTCAACTCGAATAACATTTTTTCTTATTTTGATTAGTTATCGAGTTATCGGCGAAAAACGATGAAAAAATTAAGATTTTCAAGAAGTATTAAAAAAAAAATTTTTTAATGCTTTATTTCACGTCAAAATAATTTTTCAATGCTATCATACCAATTTCTATCATTGTCAAGATATTTAGGCCCGTTTAGAGATATAAAATTAAATTAAATCTATTTTTTAGCTCCAATCGTTGCATAATCTGCGAAAAAATCTTCATCCACTCGAATTTTCCGTCAACTTTTCACGGTTTCAATGGATTAACACGTTTAACAAATGTATTCTCAGTGAGTAAGAGTTTAATGAAATGAAATAAAAATTTTTTTAGACCAATCATTAAAGCTCACATTATTCAACTTGGCTGGTAAATAATTAAAATTATTTTACTATTACCTTTGTGAATAGATTTAGATATTTAATTCATTAAATTTAAATACATGTAAAATGAATAACAATCGATATATATTTGGTCGATATACCTGACCGAGCCGAGAGGCTTTTATGTACAATTAGGGAATGGTAGAAGTGTGCAAATTAATTCGCAGTGGTTCCATGACTGTCTTGACTAGCTGGAAAATAAATAAAGTCAATTAGTTGGATGTTTAATCGTGGAAAAGTTGAGAAATTTACCTTTATAAGAGTACTCGAGAGCTGTAGCAATTGTTCTCATGTCTCCTTCGATACTCTGAGCCCAGTTTTCAGCGTCGCCTATCTCTTTTAGAGCACTGGAGAAGGTTTCTACGAGGTTGAGCCAGGAATGCGTCTGTTTCGCAAAGGCTGTGGCCGATTGTTGCAGCTGTTTGGCCTCGGCATCCAGCTTTTTTTGATTCAAGTAGGCTTGTGCCACCCTGTGCCAAACATTTCACCAAATTACTCGATAATTCAGGTCATAGCTATTGAGTTTAGAGATTCTTACCGAACGTTCAAGTGATCCACGAGAGCTTGTGTTAAATTATTTGCTGCTTGAACAGCCTCTTTTCGTTTTTGTTCTGCTCAGTGAATAAAGAAAAATTTGTTTGGTAGGTTATGTCTCGGTGTAGAGCACAAAAATCTCAACGTACCTTGCAATTCTTTCCTTGCAGTTTGTTTTATTTGATGTTCCTTTACGATACTGGATAACATTATTTTTTGATATTAAAACTCTGATAAATTTAAATGGGGCTTTCGTTGTTTGTTTTGATTATTGAGAGAGTGGCTAGTTTGGTAAAATTCAACTCTCTTGACAAGACTGCGTAAGCATGCGCGAAGATTGCATATATATATGCCTTAGTTGATTGTATTATTTGATTATTATAGCATATTAGGTATAGTAGGGTGCTCGTAGGATATGCCGATTTTTTTGGAGGCTCTTTATAAACCTTAAAGCAAGTATTACAATGGATTTTTAGTAGATTTTTTAGAAATCTAACTATTGCAGCCGTCTTCATGAAACTCGGCTTACTTATTTTATGGACCATTACCAAAGTTGGGTTCGAAGATGAGCCAAATCGGATTTTATATAGATTTTTTTTAGTTATTTTAATTATTTCTCCGTCTTTTATTATCGTCTAGGAATTGATAAACTGTCCTCAATACTTATTTTTAGCTTCGAAAATCATTTTTATTGCCGTCTGCCATCATTCTTTCAACGCGATAAAGTTGATCAAAATGGCCTGTTGATAAAGACAATGCTATTGAAAGATTATTCTTGAACATTTTTTTTTTTCATGACAAAAAAAAAATTTCGTTTTTTTAATATATATTAAAACTGTGTAGAAGAAATTTTCATTCTGGATTAACCAGAATTATTTCATTTAAAAAATTACAAAATAAATTTTCATGTTGAAAACCAAAAAAATTGAATTAAATTATTTGGTACACCCTAGTAGCCTTAATTAATTGATTGTTGTATTAGAAATATAAAAAAGTAGTGATACAGCTATAATCAATACTATCGTAATTTGAAGTACGTATATATACACTCAAAAAAAGTAAATAATCTTTTTCAGGGTTTAAATTTCAATTAAAACGTTAATTAAAACCACTGAAATTCCTAAGTTCATTGAGATAGTAAAATATTATAAATAGGAATTTTTCAAAACTGTCGAAATAACAATCTTCAACAAAATAAATAAAATAAGTAAATCTATAACTATAGTATTTATTTATTTGGATTTTATAATCAATTATCTCATTATTATGTTGTACATCCAGACACAAGCTGAAAATAAAGAAAATATTATTGGTCAAGGGCATGTTTTAGGTAGATACAATAATTTATAAAGAAATGACAAAAAATGACAAAATAAAAATTAGGCAGCACAATTCGTAGTGAAGTAGTTGAATATCACGTTCAAAAAGTTTTAAAAATAAAAAAATTCTATGATGAGAAAATTTTTTTTTTTTGTCACAATCTTGACATTTTCTAGATTTCTTCAGTTTTTTGGCGGTAATTTAATAAATAACCAAGATAATAAGAAAATCATAAAACTGTAATGGTTAGACATAAAATTGTCTCCAAAAAAATTTTTTAGAATTCTTATTTTTCAATATATCTCAAAAAGTATGTAAAATATAGAAAAAACATATTCTACATTTTGTGTAGGAAATTAAATTCTTCATCATTTCACTTTTGTGATATTTTTTATTATTTGGCTTAAGTATTTACTCTTATTTACTGAGTTATAGCAATATTAACGAAAAAAAAAAAAAATGTTATGTGCGCTTTTTCAGCATTAGTGATGGAATATACTGTTTTAAGCAGTTTTTTAGAATTGATTTCTTTAAAAAAATCAAAATCTATATTATCCACAACAAAATTTTTCGATTCTACGCATATACACTACTCACAATTGAGTCGGTCCCCAGTCTTGATTCAATTAAACCATCAGTCTTAGGTTTATTATAGCAATAATTCTTCAAGGAAAGGTTTCCGTTGCTGTCGAGATTTTTAACATACTCCCTGATGTTAAATGAGAAGCGTGGACACAAATATGTTGAGTTTAATTTGAGAAAATTGTCCAATTCCACGTCGTTTAGAATATTTTCACACCAACACATTTTTGTGGCTGTGATCAAGGGTGAAATTCGTGACTGAAACGTTGGCACTGCAATAATAAATTTTTATTTATTATTATCTTTAATACAATAGATAATTTTATTATCTTCACGAACCGTGCGGTAGGAGCCATATGAATGTTCGATTATGCACATGCGGAGAACTCACAGCGTAATGACTGATTTTGTCTAGATCATTCTGGCTTGCTTTTACGTCAGTTATTAAATTAATCCATCTGTTGGATTCTTCATATGTTACTTCTAAAGTGCCATTACTCCAACTAAAATGATAAAAATCAATGTAAAAGAAAAAAATATACAATTTAAAATGTAGAAATAAAATGATAGAGTCTGGAGGATTTACTCGATGTTGAATTTTCGCACTTTTGGCTGTTGAAATCGATCTGGATTTTCAATTTTTATTGTTTTTATTATTTCCGAATTTTTTCGAATGTTATCTTCAGTGTTTAAATCCTCTCCTAAACAAATCTAGTTCGAAATAATTTTTTTTTTTTCAATGAAAAATTTGCCAAAAACTAATGAAATATTATGGACGACACTCAATTGCGTATAGTTGCTTATCTGTAAACTATTATTAGATTCGTTTTGAATATATTAGATATAGTTCTTACCTCAAACATTATTACGTCATTGGCTTTAGGATCGCTGCTCAAATGAATGCAGATATGTTGACTCAAGTTGGTGTAGACTGTGAAATTTTGCTCTGGGACCTGATAAAAATTATTTATCTGCCCATATGATTCAATACTATATTTTTTTAGTGGAGGTGAATCACATCGACACTTGGGCGACACGTTGAATATGGAAAATGTGTAGGTTTGATTCATGTAATTTTCAATTCTTTCTAATGACATATCTATCATCTTCTCGAATTCTTCCTCCATGTTTTTATCTACCCAAAAAAAAATATATATATAAATATTATTTTCATATATACTTCAAAAAGACTATAAATAATAAAATTAATAAAGAAATATCGGATAAATAAATAAAAAATTCGAAAAAATAATTAATAAATAGAAAAAATAGTTTAATAATTTTTTTCCGGGATTAAAAGTAATCAAAAAAATGTTTTTATCTACCTTTGGTACCGATGATCGTTTTTAAAACGCATCCTTGAGCCACCATTATTATTCCTTTAATTTCTACAGTTACCAGGCTTAAATAAATAGAAAATAGATGATCAAGAACTAGATTAAAGTTGTCACATCGTTCTAAATTCAAGCCCTGTAGTGTAAAAAAAAAATTGACAAAATATTAATAAATATATTGTAGAATAAAATTAAAAAAATAGTAAAAAAGATTTTAACAAAATAATAATGGTCATATTTGATATTAAAAATAGCAGAAATAATAGTAGAACTTTTTAGAGTACAAAAGGCATAAAACGCATAGGAAAAAATATTTTTACCGATAATTATTAACATTATTGACGAAAACAAGTTTTTTTTGGTTTTTTAAGCACTCCGTTTTGCTTTTTATCTTATTTTACGGTGTTGTAATTAGTTGGATATCTTAGTAACAATAAAGAATGAGTTGTACTTACGTGATAATTCATGAGGAAATTCCAGAAAGGTTGTCTCGTTTTTTTATTAGGACTTGCATGGCGAAAAATATTGTTTAATGCAGTATTTGGCCGAATAAAATATCCATTTTTGCTAAATATATTAATCAAATACTCTGTAATTTTTAATTTTGTCCCTGCTACACTGTCAGTGCTTGCTAAATCGGCTTGTAGCTCTTGGTATTTAGCAAACATCGAGTTCATCTTATTTAGGTGGTTTATAACATTCTTAAAAATGATGTTGTTAATTTTTTGAAAGTTTTTGGCAGTCGAAATGGCCGTGTTTACATCGTTTAATACCGATTCCACATAGTAGTTGAATTCTAGGTATGAATTTGTCACGAGTGTTGGATCAATTTTTACGAAAGCCAGGCAGTATTCACTTGAAGAATTCGCTGGGTGTGTGTAGTGCAATTCGGAGACGTAGGTGAAAAGCCGGCTGTACATTTCTTCAATCGCATTGTAATTATCGAATTTATTTTGTAATTTTTCAAACGGACTTTTCTCCGCTGTCACAGTGGAAACAATAAGAAATATTTGAAGCACTAGAAATACCATTTTCAATTTGTTTTTCACTTTTAAATTGTACACAAATCACTTTGATCCGTGGAATAGCACGACGGTTTTCGACCAGAACTTCGAGTTAAACTTTTTGTTCGTATTTTGGTTATGTTATAGTTGACTTGAATCGGGATAGGGTTACATTATCATATGTCAATCTATCGGGATAGACTAAAAACGGGCAGAAAGTTCTTTTTCTGCCAGTTGTATTCTGGTAGTTGAAGAATTACATTGACATGTCGGCAGCTAAGAGGGGGATCGTGCGGGTGCAGGGGGGACTTTGGATTGTTATAGACGTGTTATAGTCCAAACGCACCTGCGCACTTGCTATAAGATTACTCATTTTGCGCCGAAACTAAAAAAAAAAAACAAGCTTAGAATCTTATATAAACGTGTATTACTTTTTCTATAAGATATTTAACTAATATGATATGTAGACACCTGTGCGTACAAAATATAGTAGTAAAAATACGGTTGTAAAAAATAAAAATTAATCATTGCACACCGTAGGTAAGCCGAATAGTGATCTAACACTGGGTTTGTTAGATCACTATTCGAGACTGAGAGATTTCCTAAAAACACCCTAAACTCCAACTAAACCTCAACAGCATCTAGAAATGTGCTTCAATCATTTTCAAGTATTTATTCATAATTAATAAATAATTAAAATTCCACGCGGGTGGAACACCCCTAACTGACCGAGAATAGAAAGCTTCAATCATTTTCAAGTATTTATTCATAATTAATAAATAATTAAAATTCCACGCGGGTGGAACACCCCTAACTGACCGAGAATAGAACGAAAATTGAACCTACTTATACCGTTCGATGTATTTTGATTTTCTTGATACGAAAAAGTCAGTAGATTCATCGGATCACATAATTAAAAATTTATTCAATTCTACGGCGGGTAGAACACCCCTAAAAAATAGAAAATCAATTGAAATCGTTATAAAAAATATTTGCCACCGGATTCGTGTTTCTACAGTGCGTAGAAACTTCCTCCAATCATTATTAGATATTTATTTAATTAATTAATAAATTATGAAAATTCCACGCGGGTACAATCGTTCTTAAGTATTTACTGACATAATTGATAAATTATCAAAATTCCACGCGGGTGGAACACCCCTAACTGGCCGAGAATATAACGAAAATTGAACCTACTTATGCCATTCGATGTAGTTTGAACTTCTTGATACGAAAAAGTCAGTAGATTCATCGGATAGATTCAT
>MVJL01010327.1:0-54925 GCA_002156465.1 Macrocentrus cingulum
GAGTGGCCAATGCGTAGTCTTGTTATGACTACTTGGTCCCTTCTTGTTAGAATCGATTTGGGTTTTTCTAGGGTGGATGATCTCACCTCGTGTAGTTTCGTTTTCTTTGTTTTCCACATGGTATCCCAGGTTTTTGTTATCCAGGAGTTGGTCAATTTTTTTATCTCTTGTTTCAAGGCTGGTACATCATTGTCCAAAAGTGGGTCTTCTGTTGCTTTCTTAGCTTCTTCATCAGCTAAGTCGTTGTATCTGATTCCTTGGTGGCTTGGGATCCACACCAGTACCACATTTTTGCCGCTGATTTCTAGTTCCCGTATTGCTTTTTGGATTTCCGTGATCCATGGGTTTGTGTTCGCCGAGTTGAGTAGCGCTGTGAGGCATGATTGGGAGTCTGTAAATATTGTGGCTTTATCAGCAGTGGTATCGTTACTGATCATGTGTAGGGCCTTTTTAATAGCCAGAGCTTCACAGGAGAATATTGTATGATGGTCTAGAAGTCTGGATCGGTAGGTGTTCTCTTGAGATACTACAGCATATCCAGTTTTACCGTTCAATACCGAGCCATCTGTGTAAAAATGTTTAAAATCTTTGTATTTGTTTTCTATCTCCAGGAAAAGATTTTTGTATGTGATCATAGGTGTATTTTTCCTTTGATATTCTGTCATTCCCATGTCTATTGTTGGAATAAACGGGTCCCACGGAGGTCGTGGACTGATTTTGTTTGGTAGAATTTTTGGAATTTCGATTATGTTGAAGTCCTTGAGGTAGTTTGCTGTTCTAATCCTTAGAGGTTTAGGTAGATGAGGCCGAATCTTGTAGTCAAAATCTAGTGATTGCTGGTTGTTTGTGTTGGAGAATGTTGGGTTGGTTGGATCTGATGCAATTTTAATGCTGTAGTCGATGGTTAATTTTTTTCTCCTTAGTTCTAGTGGTGTTTCGCCTGCTTCGGTAAGCACGCTTTCTGTCGGGCTGGTCCTGAAGGCTCCGATGCATAGCCGTAGGACCGAATTTTGAATACTTTCCAGTCGTTTTAGGGTGTGGTTTGCCGCTGAGTCGTAGAGGACGGATCCGTAGTCGATCTTTGCCCTGATTATAGCCTTGTAGGTGTTTATTAGGGTTTCTTGGTTGGCTCCCCAGTTTATGGAGGCCAGGACTTTGATGATATTGGATCTTTTGTGGCATTCCGTATGGAGATTGTCGATGTGGTTTTTCCATGTAAGTTTTTTATCCAGGGTTAGCCCCAAAATTTTTGTTGATGACGTGTTTGTGATCGGTTTATCATCAAGGTAAAGAGTGAATTTTCCTCCATTTTTGTGTTTTCTTGAGAATAGGGTTGCCTCAGATTTGCTGTTAGAGAATTTGAATCCTGTTTCCTGCGCCCAAGTTTGGAGTTTATTGAGAGTTTTTTGTATCAGTTGGGATGTCGCTTGGGTGTTTTTTCCACTGCACATGATTGTCAAGTCGTCAGCAAATAAGAGTCCCTTAACAGGTTTTTCAATGTTCGACAGAGCCTCATTGATTGCCAGCAGGAAGAGGATTACTGATAGGACAGATCCTTGTGGGAGCCCGTTTTCCATGTAGGTTGGGTCAGATAATACGTTGTTAACTCTGACTTGTATAGTTCGGTCTTCTAGGAAGTGTTTGATAAACGCTAGTATGTTGCCTTTTATGTTGATTTTTTCTAATATTCGTAAGATTCTTTGTTGCCATGCCATCTCATAGGCCTTTTCAATGTCTAAGGCTACTAATAATACATGCTGCTCTTTAGCGAATGCGTTACATATTTCAGCTTCTAAGTTGGTGAGGTGATCCATGGTGGATCTGGCTTGGCGAAAGCCATATTGATTAGGAGCTAGAATGTTGTTGGTTTCCAGATACCATCTGATTCTTCGGCTTATGATTTTCTCTAGGATTTTGCATAAGTTGCAGGTGAGCGCAATAGGTCTATAGTTGGTAGGGTTTTTCGAATCTTTGTTGGGTTTGGAAATTGGTATTACGAGTGCTTTTTTCCAAGTTTCTGGGAATTTTTGTGTCTCTAGTATGTGGTTGTATAGATCTAGGAGAAATTCACGGCCAAGCGTTGGCAATTGCTTGATCATACCATTAGGGATGTTATCTGGTCCTGGGCTAGTGTTTGTTGTTGAGTCCAGCACTAATTTAAGTTCTAGCATCGTGATTTCCTTATTGATGGGATTCGAGTTATCATCTGTTGCAAATTCCTCATTCCATTCTTGGATGTGTTTGTATTGATGGAATTCTTCTGTGTAGTTTTGAGAGCTTGAGTTTTTTGCAAAAGTTTTAGCTAATGTGTTGGCGTTCTCGAGGGGATCTGCAGTCAGATTGCCATCAGTGTCTTGCAGTATAACCGTGTTGATGGTTTGTCTAGAGTTTTTAATGCTGTTTATTTTTTTCCAGACGGTTTTTGTAGGTGTTGATGGATTTATTGAGTTTAGGAATTTTTGCCACGACCGTTTTTTACTTTCTTTTACTGTTCTTCTAGCTAAGGCTCTTGTTTGTTTGTATGCGATTTTGTACAGGCAATCCGGGTCATCACTAGCGTGTTTTTTGTATGCTTTGTGTGCTTTATTGGCATTTTTGACGGCTTCCTGGCATTCTGCGTTCCACCATGGGGCGATGTATTTCCTTCCTTTACCCGATGTTTTCGGGATAGATTTTTCTGCCGCATTGATGATTGTTGTACAGACGTTGTTTATGATAGTGTCGATAGGTATCCCCTCAGACAGTTGGTTTTTGAGGCCGTAGATGTGAGTGTTGATTTCTCGTTGAAAGGTTTGCCAGTCCGCATTTTCAATTTTCCATCTTTGTGGTAAATTCTGGATAGGTATTTCAGTGTTTGTTGAGATTTTTAAGATGATAGGGTAGTGGTCGCTGTCGTATAGGTCTTTGAGGACCCGCCACTCAGTGTTTAGGCCTAATCCTTGCGATACTATGCTTAGGTCAATGCAGCTGGTTGTGCCTGTACTGCAGTTGAAGTGGGTGGGTTCGTCATTGTTGACCAGGATCAGTCTTTCGTGATCGTCTAGCCATTCCGCAATCGTTCTTCCTCGGTGGTCGTTGTTCGGTGAGCCCCAGTACTGGTGGTGGCTATTAAAGTCTCCAATCAGTATAAACGGCTCAGGTAGTTGGTCTACGAGCTCAGTTAGCTTGTCAGTTTGGATTGGTGAGCTATTTGGTAAGTAAATGTTACAGATTGTAAGTTTACGGGGAAAATTTACCGTAACTGCTACTGCCTCTAGTTCTGTATTTATCTGGACGTGTTCTGGTAGAGTTGAGGTGATCGCAAATATTGCAACTCCTCCGCTCGCTCTTCCTGGGTTCGATCTGTTTTTGTAGAATTTTTGGAAGCCTCGAATGTCAGCACAGGTGTCAGTATGGAAGTTTGTTTCTTGGAGGCATAGGCACGCAGGATTTTGGTTTGCGATTAATTTTTGGATGTATTCTAGTCGGGTATAATACCCGTTCACGTTCCACTGGATAATTTCCATTGTTTCTTGGTTACTGATGGATTTGTGTAGAATGCTGTGAAGGTGATTGATTTAGTGCTGGGTTTTCGCGAGGTGTGATCGACTGTAGTTTTTTTATCATGCGGGTGCAGCGATTTTTCATATTTTGGCTCATTTTAGGGTATACCTCGGTGCACATGAAAATTAGTCCTGAGATATCGTTGGTGTACTCCGAGGCTAAGTCGGTCAGGTTGTGTTGGTTTTTCGCTGATTCAAAAAAGCTGAAGAGTTGGTCAGCCGATAGTGGATATTTGTGTTTCGAGGTTGGGTCATCTACGTGGGCTTTGATAGTTTCCCATGCTGACTCTGTCTCGCTGTCTGATATCATCTTTGTGTCAGGTGTTGATGCTATGTCGCTGTCAGAAGTTTTCATTTTTTTTTTCCTCGATTTTTTTGTTTTTGTCTTTTCTTTTTCATTGGCGATATCGGACGCGATGTCGGAGTTGTCTGCTTCCCCGTCTGTTGTGTCAAGGTTAGGATCTTGATCTATTTTTCCTTGTGATTCGGTGGTATTGTGGGACTCTGTTGAACCAGCTGTCGACAGTGGTCGTTTTGTTACTTTACCTTCTGGTGTTATATTTGGGTTGTGTCTCGGCGTCATCTGGTTGCCTGCTGGTTTGTCGCTGTTGTCGCGTCGAGTTTTCCCTCTAGTGAGGACCCGGTTTTCCAGTACCGAGGGTTGGTAGTCATGTTGTTGTTCGGCCGTGTTCACCTGGCTTGGAGGGGCTTGTGAGGCGCTGGCTGACTGTTGTGGTGGTTGGGTTTGCTGGCAATTTTTCGCAAGATGTCCGACGCCAAGGCATGAGAAGCATTTCAATGTGGAATCGTTTGAAGGGTAAATCCAGTAGTTTGTTCCTTCAAAGTGTATTTGAAGGGACTCTGGGACTTTATTCTCGTCTTCTGGGGCTATGTAGACCTGGCGTCTGAAGCTGGTGACGTGAGCGAAACCAGGAATGGTAGAGCCCGATTTAAGTATCTGGATAGTTGATTTCAGTTCAATGTCGAGTTCCCTGAATTTTTCCTCGATGTAGGAGTTTGGGATGATTGAGTATACGTTGGCTAGCACTATTCTTTTGTTTCTAGATATCCATGGTTTGATTAAAAGTTTTGTTTGTCTGATAGTAATTTCCGTTTTTTCTTCAATTAGCTTATCCACGAGCTCTCGTGACTCGAGAAAAACGATGATTCGGGCATTTGATATACGCGATATGGCTCGAATTGCTGTGTTGGTGACTACTTTTGCAAGTGCAATGAGATAGTCATTGATATCCGCGTTGTCTATCGCCTCGAGCACAATACCTTGGTCTTTTTTGGGGTAGGCGTTGTTGTTTGCTACTCTGGCGTAGGATGAAGTTTGGCTGGGTTGGCCGTTACCTTGTTGTTGTGGTTCGATTTGGGTTGATGACTGTTGGTGTTGGTTTCCATTTTGGGTGATAATCTGAGTTGGTTGGAGGCGCGTGGCCGACGGTGGTGGTTTTGAGCTCATTTTCCGGAAGACGCTCACTTCTTTTGCCCGGGTTTCGGTGCAGTCGTTAGGCTAGGCTGACCGCGGCACTTCAGTGCACTCGTTCGCCTAACCTCACTTTTCACTTTTAACTCGTAGACTGTGTGCTCACGTCTGTTCGGTGTGGGTGTCGGAACCCGACTGTCTTAACTTTTTGTCAATTCGCTTTTTCAGTTTTTAACATGTAATTAAATATGGACAAATTATTATTTTCATTTTTTTTTTGATAGTTTCATAAAAAGTATCAAAGAGAAAATAAAAATTGAAAGTAAATTAAGCAATTTTTCATTGGGTAAAAAAATTTTTCTCCCTGAAAAAAACATTAAATTAATGGTTTTGAAAATTTGAAAAAATTTTAAATGATCAATTTTACTGCAAAAACAATTATACATCGTAAAAAATGACTCTCAATAAGATAGATTATTCAATTATTTAACAATAAAATATTATAAATATTTTTTTCAAGTATTTTATCCAAAATTTTATAGACAAAATTTAGAAAATTCCGAGTAGAACAATCAGTTTTTCGTCAGATAAATTTTATTTTTCCCGTTAAAAAACAAAATATGTTTCTTTTTTAAATGATTTTCCTTCCAGATTACTCATGAAAAAAGTCGAAAAAAAAATTTTTTTTTCAACTTAAAATATGATATTTCTTTTTTTTTTTTAAATATATCTTTAACAATAATGTGAATTCCGGAAGTATTTTACAAAACTGACTTGCTTATCTCCGGGAAATATTCGATAAAAGAGGCAAAGGTAATTAATTATCCTATTTAGCACTAGCAGCTGCCGAGATGCATTATAAATGGGAATAAAAATATATATATAAGCAATAAAGAAGACGTGCGGCGCAGTGAGTCATTTTGAATGGGAAATTCGCAGGAGTATAAAGAATAAGGATAATTAACACAAGATGGCATTCGATATGCGCGTATTACGAGTGTAATTTCTCGCTTCTGACGATGTGTTCTGCATTATTAATGCCTAACGACTAGAAGCGACATTTAGGTTGCCGCGAATGGCGACTGACCCGGCACGCAACGCAGAGAGGACAAGATGCGAAGACGACGATTTGAATCCGACTGTACACCTGCATATGTTTAGGTACTTGGGCATTACTTATTCGCGTGTATATATGGTCCTCACCTACGTTGCCAGTACGCCTCCGACCCTAATAAATTACCTTCTCTTATACGTAAATATATATATGTATATTTGCGGTCTTGAGCGAGCGTTTTGAACTCCTGCGAACCATTATACCAGCACCGATTGAATTGCCACGACCGCGCGCGTACCAGTCTCGCGGCCTCTCATGTAATTACCTAATGAGCTGTCCATGAAAATTCTGGCCGATTAGTTGTGCATACATATAGTATAAACTCTCTCTGCCACTGTCTTTAATTTTTAATTTAAATTATTCCTATAGAAAATATTTTTACTCACTTTTTTCAGCTTTTCACGCATGGAGGATACATTTTTTTTATCGAAAAATTTCAGATTTTCAAGAATATTTATGTGTATAATAATTATTTAAATATTTTAGATTAATTTAATTTAATTTTTTATTTCATTCGGATGTAAATACAAGTCAGATTAATGTTTTTAATGATTTATGTGGCTACTTAAATATTATGGCGATAAAAAAAGTTATAATGTTTTTTTTTTTTGACATTTTTTTTTTATTATTGAGTTGAGAATATTTTTTTATTATAAAATTCAAGTATTTGGAGTATTTAATTTTATTGATGGAAGAAATTTTTTTTTTTTATGGTAGAATATTCAAGCTATCGAAAATTTTTTTATAATAGTTATGTAGAATACAATTTTGCGATATTTTGCTTTGTTTTTGAGATATTTTGAAAAATAAAAATTTTAAAAAATTGAAAATTTCTAAAAAAAAATTAAAAAGAATGTGAAAAAATTTATGGTACATTTTTTGTGGGAAATATGATACCCAATTATATGAGTTTAGTGATATTTTTGATTATCTTAAATATTTACAGAGTTATCACCACAAAAACTGGAAAAAGTCACGAAAAAATTAAAATTTTTACAAAGTATCTCTTGGAAATTGTATTATTTAGAGATAAAAAATACTATTTCTCATTAAAAAAATTTCTCGATCAAATAAATTAATAGAAATTAAATTTTCAGTTAAATTTGTTATTAAAATCAATTATTATCAGAAAAAAATTCGAAAAGGTTTTTTATCGCAGTTGATACCTAATTTATTCAACTACTGATTTCTTTATTTTATGATAAAATTAATTGAATTATTTTGAGTATTTTATTTTACAAATAAAAAAATCTTTTTCAATCGTAGTAGCCTCGTTTAGTATTTTTATTTTTTGCTATTTTCATACTATGAAGCCGAAAAAAAATTGAAAATGCAATCGTTTTAACGATTGTTTCACAATTTTTTTCATTGACTTAATTATACTGATTTTTAATTTGATAACGAAAATAATTAATTTATTTAAACCATTCAATTTTATGAATATAAAAAATCTTTTTAGTGGTAGGGCTACTTTGATATCAAAAAGTGAAGAAAAAAAAATTTTTTTCAATGGAATTAGACTCTTAGAAGTCAAATTTACAGTCAAACAAAATTCTAATAAGTTAAAAATTTAGAATATCCCTTAATTATTAAAATCTTATTAGAATATCTTACTTATCCTTGATTAAATAAACATAAATGAATAATTTCCTCACTTTCCTAGCGAAAATATCGATTTTTTTTATCAATTCTTAACAAAAATCTCATCAATTCGATTAGTTGGAATAAATCTAAATTTTTCAATATCACATTTTCAATGATACTGATAAATTCTTAATTCTTAACAAAAATCTCATCAATTCGATTAGTTGGAATAAATCTAAATTTTTCAATATCACATTTTCAATGATACTGATAAATTCTTAATTATTTTGCATCGATGCAAAATAATTAAGAAAAATAAAAACTTTTTTCACTTGATCAAGAGAAAAAAGTTTTTATTTTTCTAAAATGAAAAGCTCCTTATAATTAATTAGACATATATACGAAATATTAAAATATTTCAATAGACTATATTCATAAGAAAAAAGTTTTTATTTTTCTAAAATGAAAAGCTCCTTATAATTAATTAGACATATATACGAAATATTAAAATATTTCAATAGACTATATTCATAATAGTTCATTGATACTAATCTAAAGTTGATTTTACCTCTTAAAACCAGGTCACTGAACCTTCTTGAATAGAACTATTAAATAATTCACTGAAATGATGAATCAGTCTAAAATTCATCTTCTAATAACTGTCAAAAATTTATGTCGAGCCTTTGAAATATTCAACGATTATTCTATACATATATCTGTCGCAAAAGCGTCCTCTTCTTCATATATGTCAATCAAACGCTATAATTCATTTATAAAATTCAATAATTATCATTCTACCGGTGACCGAATTTCACGATAATTTCATCCTCACGTCTTATATGATGCGCTCCATTTCTAAGATTTTTCCGGCTCCGTGGCTGTTTATTAAAAAATCAAAAGGCAGATTCCGGCGTCGTCGTCGAGTTGGCAGAGAATAAAGCGAAGACACAAGTGAAAAAAAAAAAGTAAAAAGCCGAAGATTGTATGGATTGAGGGGAAGAAAAGGGTTCTATACAGCGTGCATCACGGATATAGAGCGTATAGGGCAAGGGGGTGGCCGAGAGTATATGTATTCTGAGAATGCCGGGAAGTCGATGCCACGAAATGGCTGCTCGAGACAAACACGATGCGACGCCACGTCTTATGTTCTCATTTTTTTCTGCGTCCCACTCTCTGATGCTACATACACATTGCTATTATTTATTTAATTCAGTTTCTTCCTTTTATTTGAATATTATTTTTTTTGTTATTTACAAAATTGAGTTGTTTTTTTTTTTATCGAAAAATTATTTTGATCATTTAAGCCAATCAAATTTTAATACTTTTTTTTTTTATGAAAAGTTTTTGACTATTACATCTTCATATTAATCATGAAATTTAATGCATTTTATTGGCTTATTTTCTTTAGTTATATTAAAAAAAAAAAACATTTTCATAATCAGCCTAATATTGATTAATTTACTTTTTGATAAAAATCGACTTGAAGTCGTCAGAAAATATATTATTCAATGTTTATCCTGAATTTCCATGACATAAAAAAATAAAACATTGAGAAAATTGTTAATTAACTACTTATTTATCTATTTATATATTTATTCGTTAGTTATTTGATTTATTTATTAATTTATATCGTGTGTCTGTTTAAAAACCAAAGGATATAACGTTAAAGAGTTAAGAACATTTTATTTGCTAATATATCTTGATACTGATGCAAGTTAGGGAAAATTTATTAAGGACCTTTTTTTTAGCTAACAAAATTTTCTACAAAAAAGGTCTCTTGACAAAAATTCTTATCTTCAGTAGTTTTGAAGATATTTTGATTTAAATCAGCAGGAGATTCAAAACGACAATTCCTTCTTGATTTTTGAGCTAAAAAAAGAATTCTTATTTTTTTTTTTTTTTCATCCGACAATAAATAGATTACTCGTTAATCAGTTTAAGTAATTTTTTAATGTTAAAAATGGCTTGTTTTTTAATGGAAGAATAATTTTTCATGAAAAATACTGTGACTGAATAAAAATAACTATATCGAAAAGTTTGATCGTCGAGTTAAATTGTATTCGACGGGATTTTATGCCCTCGAACTATGTTGGTAGTCTCGTGCGCGCGTTCAAAGTGGCCTCTCTCTTTGCGACGATGTCGCCTTGAAAGAGGCGAATACGTGTATATAAATGAGACATGTATATCGACGCCATTGTTCTGCGGACAGCACGGACAGCACCGCGGGTCAGGAACGCACACTCTGTTGCCACAGAGGGCGAGAAGAAGAAAAGGGGTGTGTGGGGCCATGGGCATTAGCATAACCCTCTTTCGATCGCCGGCGTCGCGCGCGCTATTATCGCCTCATCTTATTTTCCATAACACTCTGTGTGCCACGTTTCAATGCTTATTTCACGCTTAAAATTTTCACTTACCGACTAATTGCGCAAAAGTCTTGATACTTTTTTTATGAAAATAACGAATTTTTTCCTTGATCAAAAAATACATGATTAACTTAATGAATATTTCGATTTAATAAAATGTATAATGCTTTCTATAGTAAAAATACCCGGGACGACAAAATTCGGGCTTTTAAAGACTGAAATTGACTGATTGACTAAAATCACTGATAATAAAATGTATAATGCTTTCTATAGTAAAAATACCCGGGACGACAAAATTCGGGCTTTTAAAGACTGAAATTGACTGATTGACTAAAATCACTGTAATTTTTATCCACTAAACAGGCTTTCTATTGACATACTGAGCGAGACTGTTTAAAATCTCAAGACTCTGATGACTGTAGACTCTGGAATAGAGTCTCTTGTCTACATTACGAAGGCTTTCTATTGACATACTGAGCGAGACTGTTTAAAATCTCAAGACTCTGATGACTGTAGACTCTGGAATAGAGTCTCTTGTCTACATTACGATGTCTCAGGCGTCTCGTCTCTCACATATAGAGACAATTCATCGTTGAGACTGCAGCCTCTAATAAATAGAGAGACTAAAGTCTAGATCGACTTTTATTGTCGTAATACAGAATAATTAATTTTTTTCAACTGTAAATTATAAGATTTTGTTATTTTACATTTCAACTGAGTAATTACAATTAAATAGACTTTCTCTATGATTTTATTTATATTGATGAACGTGTGAACTTATTATTATTTATTTTTTATATTTATGAACAAAAATAATCTTGATAATTATCTTGCGATAAATGCGATTCGATGAGCATAATTGAAAAGCGAAATAATTATTTAGATCAAGTAAATGCATTGAATTTAACTTTTATTATACGTAATTATATTATTTATAAATTTAAAGTTTAATAGAAATATTGCGTGGTTTGAGGCATTTATTCTAAAATCCATCCCGGTAGCAGCTCAGCCAGAAATTTTCCAAGTTCCTCCAGCTCGGCTGAAAATTTTCCAAGTTCTTCACGAAGAACTTGGAAAAATTTTGGTACGACAACCCGAGGAAGTTGGAGTCTCTGAGCTCTCGTTGGCACACTGTCGTCTCTGAGCGTGTGCAACGTTCGAATCGGAAAGACAATGAGCTCTCGTTGGCACACTGTCGTCTCTGAGCGTGTGCAACGTTCGAATCGGAAAGACAACACGAGACTCGAGTCTTCAAAAAGTGCGATTCGCGAGACCTGCACGAGAGTTGACAGACTAGAGTCTTTCAGAAAACAATCCAAAAGACTAACCGCGACGGTTTAAAAACCCGAGTTTTATTAGTAGCTCTATAGAAAAACTGTAATCGCCATTCAATATAAGTCTTTCAGAAAACAATCCAAAAGACTAACCGCGACGGTTTAAAAACCCGAGTTTTATTAGTAGCTCTATAGAAAAACTGTAATCGCCATTCAATATTGCATATGAAATCCCTGTGAATAAATTTAATATCCATTTGATCATTTATCCGTGATGGTCATCAATGAAACACGATGACCCCGAGTGCTCAAACGATAAAACTAACTCTCAAATGCCGACACTCTTGAACCAAAACCATTTCTCATGATGACAAGCACCAAACAAGAACCCTCAATAATAATTCGAGGCCCTGATGGCGTGTTCGAGCGTACTCGCCAGCAGATTTAGAAGTTAATTGCAGCAGCAGCCACGATCATTATGATGGAAAGGGCGCGCCAAGAGTGCAGAATTTATACACTCTGATCATGAAGTGACGTTCAACACCTCTTGTTGCATCCATATCATTACACGCCTACTCTTTCACCCCAGTATAGCGCAAACGCCATGTATATTATAATGGAGAAGTATTGCGAACCCGGACCTAACCCAATGGAGGAGCTTCCCCTCTGTTTTCCCACTGACACACAGACGCAATAGGGTCGTAAACCCAATGACTCTCCCTAGTAGGGTTCCCGTCTTCCTGCCAGACAGCCCTAACCACCCCCACTGTGCGAGCGAGGGCGGGGGAGGAGCTCCTCTGGGGCTCTTCGTATCTCTCGATGGCAATGAGCAGACTGCCACCCCTGTAGACACTTTTGTACCGCGGGCTCTCTCTGACAACATGCTTCAGTCATGCAGAAACATTTTTTTTATTATTCTTCTTCTTTTTAATGTATTTTTTTATTAATTGCTTTTTTTTCATTGACGGACTTTTTCTACAGAGTCTTTGTGACGCGGTCATTTTACTGTGATGTGCTGTAGAGACTCATGGTAGAATTCTCGGGATTCTGATAGGCTAGGTATATTAGTATTGTTTTTTTTTTGTTGTGATTATTCACGATGTACAAAGTAAATTTATTTCTTTTTGTATTAGATTTTTTTTAATTGCTCGACCAATGAGGTATTTTTATTTTATAGTTGGAGATAGGAGATATATATGCTTGTTTATCAGTGCTTTTGATGATGAAAAAATATAGATAGAGGAAAGTTTTTGATTTTTTCTTTATGTTTGAAAAGTTGGAATAATTTTTTTTTTATATTTATAGAGGGGTTTTTAAATTGAGCAATTTAGTACAAAACATGCGGTCGAAATCGAGTCTGCAAGAAAATTTGGACGGTTGTAAAAAATGGAAATAAATCATTGATTAGAACAAAAAAAAATGTAGATCATAAAATCCCCCCACAATAATACAGGTTTGCTATAGACAATTGCTGTCTTTACAGAAATATACGAAATCGCTAGATTAATGACCAATTTCGGATTATTATTATGAATTTTTCTTAATAACTAAAAAAATAATTGTGGGAATTCGAAATTTTGAGGGGTATAAACCAGTTTCGCGCGCCTTTTGATTTAATTTAAGAAGTTAGAGGCACGCCAAGAAAGTTTATAACTCTCAAAATCTCGAATTTTCACAATTATTTTACTGCTAATTAATAAAATTAATGACAAATACCCAACTTGGTCATTAATATAGCAATTTCGCATATTTTCCTAAAGACGCATGAACTTGGTGCCGTTTTTTACAGCGATGCTGTATTTTAGGAGGATTTCAGATATTTTCGTTAAAATAAACAGCAAAAAAATCTAAAACCTTTGGATAGATTCACTACAAAAACCATAAAAAAACGACCTAGACCTCTTCCCCGGCGCAGTCCTCAATTTATTACTTCCCCTAGAGTCCATAACACAACCTAAAATTTTAGTCCGAATTACACAAAATAGCATGCAGCACATATACACGTACTGCACAGTCCTCAATTTATTACTTCCCCTAGAGTCCATAACACAACCTAAAATTTTAGTCCGAATTACACAAAATAGCATGCAGCACATATACACGTACTGCATTTCATGTATTTTTTTCATCAACCAATCATAACGCGGGAATAAATGCTTAAATTTACTGCAGCTATTTTTTTTTGCAATCAACCAATCACAGCACGAGAAAATTTCCAACAACCAATCAGCAAAATGTCACATTTTGCCTAGGGATAAAAATCCAATTTGTATTTTTTTTTGCAATCAACCAATCACAGCACGAGAAAATTTCCAACAACCAATCAGCAAAATGTCACATTTTGCCTAGGGATAAAAATCCAATTTGTACCTAAAATCGGGGAAACATTCGTTGCTAAGAATTTATTTTCCTTATTACTATACGCACCGAATTTAAAAATCCCGGGCTCAATAGAAACAGTGTCATCGACTTTATAGATGTATCTATCGTTGCTAAGAATTTATTTTCCTTATTACTATACGCACCGAATTTAAAAATCCCGGGCTCAATAGAAACAGTGTCATCGACTTTATAGATGTATCTTAAGAAAAATTCGTTTTAAAAAATGTACTCTAAATAAATATAAAAAAAAAAAAATCAAAGAATAAAGCGTTATCTCGATTCATGCAGATAACACCATTTTTTTCGTGACTTTCTACATTGGTAAATTTTCCACAGACCTGCATCACGTCTTGCTATATTCAAGGCTCTCAACCACCTCAAGATTACGTGCCTGTATAGGAAGATGAGCCTGAGCTAGCTGATGCCAAGCCCTCGACAACTCGTCACGACGTTGGAAGATGAGGTTGGAGATGAGACCCTTTTGCCACGGAGACACACTTTTTCTCAACGAGCTTCTCTCCCCTTTGGCGATGGCACACACACGGCACAGTCAGCTACTTACCAGCATCCCTCGTGCTGTAATATGTGACCCAGTGTGATCTTTTCTCTCTTCATGTTTCTGCTTCTCTGGTCACACGTTGCACACCGCGTGCATTACAATGACTTTGGCAAAAAATCGTAGAGTTTTTCAATCTGCATCGCGCAGCAAAAACTCATCGTCGTGCGCGTCGTTCTGCCGGACAAAGTGATGCTTCATGCAGAGGAAGAGAAAAAAAATTTACTCGCATGACTTTGTAAAGCATTCTTAAATATATTAAACATGTGTCGTAACACATCGTGTAATGGATAAACAAGTTGAATTCCCGCGATTCACGTAAGTTACTAATTTACCTGTTGCAGCAATACTCCACACTGGCAAACTCCAACTTTGCTCCACAAAGTTGTGCCACAATTTGTAACTGAGACTTCTCAAGACCGAGAAAGACAGAGTGGCCCAACTCTGTCTATGTGGGAATAGCTTTAATCCTGCCTGCTGGTGCCAATAAATCTCAAGGAATTAAATCTATTTCTACCAAGACAATTCAAATGAACCTTCCACGCAAATTCCCTTTTTTTTTATTGTGCATTTTAATTTATCAACTTGACAGTTAATTCGGTTTTACCAGTAAACTAATTTATTTTTTCTAACATATTTCTGATGGTTTTTAATGCAAAATTTTCAACTTTAAAAGTCAGAAAAAAATTTTTTCCGTTAAAATTGCTGTAAAATTACTACAAAATATCGCATTACTAACAATAACTCAATAAATAAAGAAAATATCAAAAAATATTATTCTAAATAAATGATTTAAAATTAAATTTTCTATAAAAAATATCTTAAAAAATTTTTTGTATTTTTATTAGTTTTTGAATAATTTTAGATTTTTAAAAATTTTTATTTTTCACTATATTTCGAAAACAAAGCAAAATTTTGGAAAAATTTATTCTACATTTTTTATTGAGAATTTAATTAACTATTTTTTGATAAGAATAATATTTTTCATAATTTTTCATATTTACCGAGTTATCAAAAAATTGATGAAAAAAGTACTAAATGTTTTTTTGACACTAAAGTACAGCGACAGTGTTTGAAAAATTCTGTCTAAAATTTCCGTATTTATGCAGTGTTTGTCTTAAAAAAAAAAAAAATTCCCTTTGCAGATTACAAAAGACTCGTAAAATATGGAAAATAGTCTTGAAAATACTTTGGCTTGAACTAATACACTTATATACCTTTCGCTGTTTTAATTCATGCAAATGGATTGCTCAATGCTGCATCGACCCCGTCGCGAGACCACACGAAATGCGCGAAAATAGTCGCTGGAAATGTTCTATTTGCCGCAGACTCGTGTTCCCAGTCACGTTCATACTCAATAAAAGTTAAAGATAGACGTCGGATTTTCAATAAAATTTATCTGCGAGCATGAGGTCATTATCTAGGCCGAGTAAATTTTTTTTTCTACTAAGTAAACATCTTTCTCCTTAAATCATTATAAATTTCAATAAACCACAAAAAGATATCCAACTGAAAAATCAAAAAATGTGATAAAAATTGAAATAAAACGCGAAAAAAAAAATGTATTTAATGACTTTCAAAGCTTTTTGCGGGTACATAAGTCTCAAAGGATGATCAGGCAAGTCTCAGTGGTGCATTGAATCCCTGAACAATGATCTGCACAATAAACTCTTGAGGGAGCAGTTGGAGGATGCGAAAAAGCGGCGAAATACACCTTAACTGAGATGCTGTTTTAACTCAACGTCTCTTGAGACTCTGAGCTCAATGCAAGTGAGTGTCTTGACCCACGTCTTCAGCAGTCTCTCGGCAGCCCGATGTAATTTCAACGTACACACGCACGTACATTTGAGCGACGAGAGCAGAATTCAGGCGTGTACGTGACTGCAGCATCGTCCAACACACAGATCTGTGTGTCACAGCAAGTCAAGACATTGCTGCGAGAGATTATTCGCGCACACACAGAGCTGAGGTGTGCTACACACGCTGGGAATGAGACGACGTCGCTCCACCCGTCAATAGATTTCAGCAGAGAGAAGACGTTACACCGGCGTCGCCTGCAACGACGACCTCTTGGGCTCTCATATCTTCTGGGCCTCTGGGCAACGTCATCTAAGCGTGCTAACCACTGAGGATCTAGAGGTACAACGTGTCCTCGTCACTGCCTCTACTCTGCAACATAGTTTCCGTACATATACCCACAAGATGTGTGCAATATTCCTGGGTAAAATCGCCGTCAACTCAATTACTCGCATAATCTTGGCCTTCTCGGTTGACGTGCATGTTTGCAGTGGGTGCTGTTGTCTGCCAAATCGCTCTGGAAAAATTAGTATTCATGGTAATAAGCTGGGAAATTGTTAGTTTATACATTTGTGCATTTTTACAGGTAGAAATTGTATTGAAGGACTTGACAAACCGTTTTCGCAAATAATATATTCTGAAAACAAGGAAAATTTTAATCAACTAAAGCCCAAAATCGCTTTATAAATTCAAGTTTGAATAGAAAAAAAATTTTTCTCTACTGTAAATTCAATAATTAGATCTTTAAATTAAATTTTATAAATTGTGAAAGAAAAGTGTGAACAAAAAAAAATTTTTTTTTAGTTAAAAATTTGGGTGTTAAGTTTTATTCAGTTGCTGAAATTTCACTCTAAGGATTGAAAAACACCTATAATTTGATTTGAAAAATTTTTTTCATCAATTGAAAATTTTTTTATGTCAAAGAATGATTAATTAAACATTTTTTTGAGGTATTTAGAAAATCGCATGACATATTTTTTTCCTCTTAATATTCAAGTCTAAGTTGATTTTTTTTTAATTTCTTCAAAATCAATAGTTAGACCGTTAAATTAAAATTTAAAAGTTATTAAAGTGAATTATTTACAAAAATTTGGGCTTAAAATTTAATTTTGTTGCTGAAATTGAACTGTAAGGATTAAAAAATTTATAATTCGATTGAAAAAAAAAAAAAAAATTTGTTTTTATCAATTTTCAATTTTTTCTTATAGAATGATGGATTAAACGCTTGATTTTCAAAAATTAGAAAAATGGAATCATAAATTTTTTAAGTTAATCATAAAGTTTAAGTTAATTTTATTTTTTCGACTCGAATTTTCGTTTTTTTTTTTTCAGTTATCGAAGGATTCTGAACAAATTTACGTGTTGCAAATTGTAGTTTAGATTTGAAAGGAATTCTAGGAAATATAATTCACTGTGAAACTTCGGAATTTATTTTTCAAAATATTTCGTAAAATGGTCCAGTGACTGCAGGTAATTTCGAAAAAGCGTATATTCATTTCCGACTATGCGTTGCCATCTCAGAAATGTGTTTTCATTTATCCCTCTTGCGAGAGTGTATACGCTCCAGTATTCCACTGAGTAAATTCCAGCTTTCTTACCATTCAGTCTCGAGCTTTCGGCCTCGGTGAAACGGGGCTAACGGTTATTGATTTCTACCGAGAGCTAGCTAGATCCATTAAGAAAATGCGTCGACGGATCTGGAGAATGGCATAAGTACAAATTGAAATTTGTGTCAGAGATGATGACAGACGGCACATTTATACATGTCATTGCACCTGAACCATTGCACCCCAACCAACTCGTAATTAAATAAAATTTCTCATCACATTTTAACCCTTTAACTCATCCCATTTCCACATTTAAAATCATTATTTTCACAAACAAAAAACCTGAAAGAAAAAAAAAAAGAAATTTAAAATTTTTCACAATTGTGTGAAAAGGTCATCATTTTTTACTCCAGAGTATTCACAGCCTATCTGCGAGCTACATTCCCCCCAAACGTGTGCACATTGTTTAGATACAGTGCCACACAGTTGGGTGTTACTTTGCTCGAAGAAAGTTTCGCTGTGCATAAGCATCACGGTCGAGAGTGAAAGTGCTATAACATCAACTGGGGTGTATAAAGTTTCAGACAAGCCCAAGGTGACAATATTCTTTGCTGAAATTACATTTCAGACCTCTCTCCACGGTTAAAAAAAATTTTTTCTTCGATTTTGTAGTAGTTTTATTGCGCAACTACTTCTTCAAGCGAAATGAACAAAAATTTATTAAATAAACTTTGCATTAGAGGTGTGGAAAATTTATAAAAATAGTAATTTAAAAAAATTTTAACTCACTTTGCGCCTTTTGATACGTTGACAGTTTTTGAAAACCCGGAAAAAACTGTGCGACGTGGTTGAAAAGTCGAAAGTATTCAATTTCAATTTTTGATAAAATGTAGAGCTTTATGTGGCGAGAATTTACTTGAGGGGGATTGTAAAAGTTTTGTTACGAAAGTATTCAATTTCAATTTTTGATAAAATGTAGAGCTTTATGTGGCGAGAATTTACTTGAGGGGGATTGTAAAAGTTTTGTTTTCGAGTAATTTTTAGGAATTTTGAAATAAATTATTGAGTAGTTTTTATGGTTTGAAATTTTTTGTAAAATAATAAATAGAGATTTTAATTGCGGTGTTTGAGGCGTTGTACATGAGTAACTGATTATGACTGACCACATAAAAATTGTGGTGGCTGTTACTACCACCGCTATCCCCTCTCTTGTACGTGGGAAAAGTATATTCGTGTATGCTGAGTTTTAAGGAGACTGCATTTAGATATTAATAACAAAATAAATTAAAAACATAATTTTTTTTGATATACCAAAATTTTAAAAGCTTTTAACTCTACTGTAGGCCTTGACACGTGTGTGCACTCTCCGAAAACCCGGGAAGAACTGACTTACGTGGCCGATACGTCGACAATATTGATTTTTCCCTGATATCAGTACACGTCAGAGATAAGATATCAAAAAGCAATTAAGCCGGGCTTACCGAACTTTCCCACGACAACAGTCAGTTCTTTCCGGGTTTTTGGTGAGTGCGGACGTCTCCAAGAGTGCAGTGAGTAAAAATTTTTTGCATATTGCCATTTTGTTAATATTTGTATAACATTAAAATATTTTTTAAAGTAACATTCAAGTGAAGTTAGGCTGTTTGTATCGAAAAAAAACGACGTTTGATTGCCATTTTGTTAATATTTGTATAACATTAAAATATTTTTTAAAGTAACATTCAAGTGAAGTTAGGCTGTTTGTATCGAAAAAAAACGACGTTTGCATCGAAAAATCATGCATTTTGCACTGAAAAAGTGATTTGCACCGTAAAAAACGTCGATTTCATCGAACAATTCCGCGGTTCATATAAAGATTTTTACATTTCTATATCAAAACATGATGAATTTATTTGACTGATGAATTAATTACCGAATAATTTACGAAAATAGATATAAAGATTTTTACATTTCTATATCAAAACATGATGAATTTATTTGACTGATGAATTAATTACCGAATAATTTACGAAAATAGTCGTGTATAAAATCTTTACTCACAGGATATACCTTGGCACATCTGTACTCATCGAAAACCCGGAAAGAACTGGTGACGTGGTCGAAAGTATTGATTTTTCACGGCCTGCTCTATTTACTCACAGGATATACCTTGGCACATCTGTACTCATCGAAAACCCGGAAAGAACTGGTGACGTGGTCGAAAGTATTGATTTTTCACGGCCTGCTCTAGAGTAAAAAAATGTGTATATTGCCATTTTACTAATTTTTTCATACCATCAAAAAAATATCTCAAGTAAAATTCACCTAAAATCTCGCTCCTATCAAAAAATCACCGTTGTTCCAAATAAATCCACTACATATAATCTCAAAAACTATCCTCAATCATCTCCACTAAATATCTCAAACCATAAAAACAAAAAAACAAAATTTTTCCCAGGATTTGGCATGACATTACTCGAAGAACTGAAAGCCAATGACTTGAAGGAGGATTTTTCGCAAACGAAAACAATTCTCTGAAAGCCATTTGTATATCGAAGCAAGAGTTCTGTGGAGATTAGTCTGTCCGATAGATCTCTCCCTGGAGCGAAATTATCCAAAGGCATCAGAGGACAGAGAGAGAAAGAGCGAGCGAGGAAGCCTTGGCCTCATCTTCCTAATCCTCAGTGGTTGCAGTCGATAGCAAGGATATATAGGGGTAGCTCTGGTGCAATATACAGCGGAGAAAACGAGCGAGAAAGAGTAGAGCTTGAAGAACGAGTGAGAGAGGTGAAGCTGGAGTTTTTTTCACGGTGAGAAATAGGGTCTTGGGTGTGTAAACCCGGTTACTTATGGAGGCCATTCTGGACTGCGGGCTTGCCGGCCTCTGGCTGAGGGGTTTTAAGGACTTAGCTCGACATTAGCGTCCCCACGAGGCCGACACAAGGGTATAGAGAACGAGCTCGATAGATTGGAAGATAGACGCGCGGATGCGACGGAGAGAGAGACGCTGCAACACACGGATTGCGACAGCGGCTAGTGAGGGTGATGGCAACGGAAGCAAAGGAGGCAGAGGGATGGATGTGCGGCGATTTGGTTTCCAATCATGGTGCGCCTCTATCGAGCGCGCAAGAGGCCCGGCCATCCTCTGGCCTCATCCTCCTTTTGCTTGGAGCCATGTCGGTGCAAATCGACCCAACCCAACGTTCCTTTCGCTCTGCAGCCGTCTCAGACCCACCTCTCGCCTTCCATCCTTCCTCTCTACGTGCTCATGGTGGCGACGACGCCAACCCCCGCCGCTCACTACCACCAGAGAAGACCAGCCACCCGAAACACCCTTGCTGGCTCACACGCACCAACCAACACTGGCTCTCAAAGCCGCTGCATTTCCCCAACCTACGCCAATCTCCAGACCTTCCTTGTCTTTAATTATGGCCAGTGCTCTAGACCAGCTCAGACGTGATGACGCTTCGCGTCTCTTGGGGCTCATGTCTCTGCACTTGATACTCTGCAATTATCTGCATCGTTTTTTATATATTGGGTTATTTTAATTTGGAAAATTCGTTGATTTATTTATCACTCGGCTGGTTTATGACAAAGGAAAAATGATAATTTTAAAAATGATTTCGGTTTGATTGTTTTTTTTTTTTGAAAAAATTGTTTTTGTAATTTAAATTTTGACTCATTTGATCGTTAATTGCACTATGAAGAGGATATAAATGTAAAATTTTGAGAAAATTTTTTAATATTTTTGATGATTTTCTTGAAATTTTCGAATTTTTTGTGCTCAAAAATTGAAAAAAAAAACATGATCAGAATTACTATAGGGGTTCCTCAATAATTTTTTTCTCATATATCACGTGTCTAAAGTTAAATGGGTGTATAAATGAAAAATACTGCGGTTTTAAATCAAAATATCTTCAAAACTACTGAAGATGGAAATTTTTGTCAAGAGACTTTTTTTGTAGACAATTTTATTAGCTACAAAAAAGGATTCTAACAAAATTTATCAAACTCGCATCCTTATCAAGTTATTAGCAAATATATCACGTATTTAAAAATCTAAAAAAGCGTGTATACAAATTTTTTCTTACCGATTTAAATCAAAATATCTTCAGAACTGTTGTAGATAGAAACTTTTTGTATAATATCTTTTTTGTAGAGAATTTTATTAGCTATAAAAAAGGTTCTTAACAAAATTTATCAAACTCGCATCCTTATCGAGATATGAGCAATTAAAATCTTCGTCAAGCATCTATTCATTTATTTAAATTTATTTGAATTTATTCTAACGGATAAAAATAATTTGTTTCAGCTTCTTCAATTACAACAGGTCCTCGCAAACAACTACACAAATAAGGATTACTCTGTTGATGGTGGAAAATATTGATTGGTGATGGTGACGGAGGATTTTCTCAAATTTATTGGATACTGTTGCGGAAATGAACGTGAGAATGAGGTTGCAGAAATTAATGGGGCTTTTTGAGGCAAGTGGAAAGTATATTACACGAGATGGTTATACGTGGAAAAATTGGGAATTACTTATTTTCTGAAATATGATCGAGAAATAGGGTCAAATTCATGTATTACTCAACGAAATCTTAGTTCTCCCAACGTCAAAAAAGACAGAGGGATTTTCCTTGACACAAATTAACACACACCTAAAACTGTTCCATATCAAAAGTTTTCACATCACCGTAAAACTGAGTCTTTTCAAGACAAATATAAAAATTTTTTTCCACCATTTTTTCACATTTAACAATTTTTTCATGCCAGTAAAATTGTTGATAAATGTCATTTAGCGTGTGACCCAGATCCAGTGGAGTTGAAAAAGTGTAAATATTAAAAAAATGTGACAGGGCTGAGGGTATATAGCCTTGACATTTGGTAGGACGTGCCTGTAGCAATAAAATCTCATTGAATATCAGTTTAACCTAGAGAGAATCTGCACACGACTCTATATCCACGAGTAAAAGTTTTCTCCTCGATAAATAGAGTTTATACTTGCGTATATAAAATTCTGTTTTGCATGCTGCAACAACAACAAATATGGTTGCGAAAAGGCGCAAGTAGTTGTTGAGTGAAGCAGCAGCTCATCTTCAAGCAAATAGTTCTTTATTGTTTGTATCACCGCGTGCGGGGGAACTTAAGAGACCACTTTTGCTCTCTTTTTAATTTTCATGCTTAAAAATTCATTTATTATATTGTACACGCCTTATTATTTCCTTAGATACATCTATAAAGTCGATGACACTATTTTGCTCTCTTTTTAATTTTCATGCTTAAAAATTCATTTATTATATTGTACACGCCTTATTATTTCCTTAGATACATCTATAAAGTCGATGACACTTTTTCTATTGAGCTCGGGATTTTTAAATTCGGTGCGTATAGTAATAGCTGCATGCTATTTTGTGTAATTCGGACTAAAATTTTAGGTTGTGTCGAGGTCTGAACGGAATTAGGTTGTGTTATGGACTCTAGGGGAAGTAATAAATTGAGGACTGCGCCGGGGAAGAGGTCTAGGTCGTTTTTTTATGGTTTTTGTAGTGAATCTATCCAAAGGTTTTAGATTTTTTTGCTGTTTATTTTAACGAAAATATCTGAAATCCTCCCAAAATACAGCATCGCTGTAAAAAACGGCACCAAGTTCATGCGTCTTTACGAAAATATGCGAAATTGCTATATTAATGACCAAGTTGGGTATTTGTCATTAATTTTATTAATTAGCAGTAAAATAATTGTGAAAATTCGAGATTTTGAGAGTTATAAACTTTCTTGGCGTGCCTCTAACTTCTTAAATTAAATCAAAAGGCGCGCGAAACTGGTTTATACCCCTCAAAATTTCGAATTCCCACAATTATTTTTTTAGTTATTAAGAAAAATTCATAATAATAATCCGAAATTGGTCATTAATCTAGCGATTTCGTATATTTCTGTAAAGACAGCAATTGTCTATAGCAAACCTGTATTATTTTGGGGGGATTTTATGTTCTACATTTTTTTTTGTTCTAATCAATGATTTATTTCCATTTTTTACAACCGTCAATTGTCTATAGCAAACCTGTATTATTTTGGGGGGATTTTATGTTCTACATTTTTTTTTGTTCTAATCAATGATTTATTTCCATTTTTTACAACCGTCTGAATTTCGATTATTTTATCCTGTATTCTTTTTAACTTAATAATGTTAATTTTCCAAGTCCTACGACTAACTATAATTTTTGCACTTTGATATTTTGAAATATTCCGCTTGCGTGTTTTTTGACGCTGGCTTTTTGTTGCTTGTAAAGTCTATTTTGCAGAGGTTCATTTCCAAGCGTTATATCCTTAACGAGTTACATTATGAATCGCATACGTTAACTCCTGGACCTCTTTTGCAAAAGCCCACACAAAACTCCCTCGACCACTCTGCTCTGCACAGTTGATGGCCACCTGTGGTTCACATCGTTCTCCCCCTTTCCCTCTCTGTAAAACACTTTGCTGAGCTTGGAAACGTTTGTGCATGTACTGTTTTATTCGAAACACGTTTTTTCCGAGCGAAGAAGAGTTTACTGGGATTTATATTTTTCTTCTTTCATCGTATCATCATTTAGCATATTCTAAACTGGTTCAAACATCGAAACTTGGACAGATGATTTATTAGTTGCTAAAGTTCGGTCGATTTTTTTATAGTTTAGTTTAAAACAAATTAAAAATATAGATTTCAACATCTTTACATGAAATTTCAAATTTTGATCGAAAGTTTGCGTACAAAGTTCAGAAAGAAATTTTCTAATATTTTATTTTCATTGCAAAAATACCTTAAAATAATTTTTATAATATTTAAAATCATCTAATTAATTTTTTAATTTGATAAAAACTCGTAAAAAAAATTCTAAAAGCTGTGAAAAAAATTATGACACTTGAATAATTTTTTTTTTTCAACATTACTAATTTTTTCAAAACATATAATAATCCAAGTTTAGTTTAAATCCATTAATTAATCATAATTTTTATCAAAAATTTCTGAAAATTGTAGAAAATAAATTTTTTACTATTTTATAATTATATATACAAAAAAAAGTAAATTTTATAATTATATACAAATATTCATAAAAAAATATTGAAACACATTGAACGTAATATTTTAAGTCACTGTGATTTAAGGCATGCAATTTTTACAACAACAACAAAAAACACATGTCATATTTTTTCATCTTCATGTGTCCATCATAAACATTATTTATCTTTCTTAAATTACACAGCTACACTGCATCAATAAAATTTTCCCTGCAGTAATACCCACTGAAAAATTATCTCCATTAAAAAAAAAAAAAAAATTACCACAAAGTTGGCTAAAAGAATTCTCAACGAGCAATTACCCACAAAATGATAGCACAACCCTTCACATCATCTCCACGAAGCGACTAAAACATCTCAAAACCCTTCAGTCCCGCAAGGATGATGGAAACACATTAAATTAAAAAAGTGCCGGGCGCCGCGACATCATTACCACGATCACCCTTTAGAAAAACAGAGAAAAAAATGAAACTGCGCCGAAAAAACGCGCAATCTCAGTGAGAGGAAGTGCGTAAAGGGGTTGAGCACCCATTTGATGGCCTACATAGCGAGGGAGTGGAGGCCATATCGGATAGAAGAGCAGGCCAGGGACGAAAGAGGTTGTCTCACGCCTGCAAGGGGGTGGCGAGCGAGCGAGCTCTTTGGAGGCTCTCTGAAAATGCAGCGTAATTTGTCTTTGTCTGGTGTGTGTGCGGGGGCGAGAGAGGTGTATAACGACTCGGGAGTGCGGCAAAGGGGTGAGATTCCGTGCTTGACCCGCCTGGGATCGATGCGTTCGTCTGCCAGAACGCCGAGACGTCCTGCTTCTCACCCCTGTGAGAGAGGACACTTGGTCCTTTTTTATCGGGCCAGCCCCACGTCGCGCGCGCGGTTTTGTCGCCGACGCGCAACGCACCCGTTAACCACCGCGCGCGTGCAAAGCTCCTCGCTCTTTCTCCGCGCGTCGCCAGACCCGGAGGTTTCCTCGGTCGCATGCACACCCAACCCCCTCGCCCCCGAGTGCTTTACAACCCTCTCGCTCGCTCTGCCGCTTGTGTGTGCAAACCCGTGAGCTTCCACTTGTGCTTCGTCGTCTCTCTACTCCGTCGCATTTCACGCAAACCCCTCGGGAGCTCACGGACCGCACCCCGAATGCATGTGTGTGTTTGTTATTTGCTGGACGCCTTTGCCCGAAAACGTCGAGTGTGCACTTCAAACGATTTTTGCGACTGGTTTTACATCATTCGAGCTTCGTATATCTATCAAATTATTCCTGTTTGTAGGTTCTGAAACTCTCGAGTGGATTTTTTCACCGAATTATCGAGCATATAATCAAAAGTTGCTATTGAATTATTTTTTGGGAAGATATTTGAACTTTTTTGAGGTTATTGGACTCAATTGAAACACTAAAATCCTTAGAATTTATTGTGTTCAAAGTAATAATCATTAAGCCATCAGTTTTGGCACAATAGTTTTCAACACTATATCCTCCCATGAAAATTTATAAAAATTTAAATACAATGATTGGTTGCTTTTTTATCGATAAAAAACTTTTGGCTTGTTCTCTGTTCAAATTGACACTTGGGAGGTTGCAGTTGAAACACCCTTTGGTTTTAATTGAAGATTTGCAATAAAAGTGCTCTTATTTTCAATAAATTATCCTTTTTATTCGTAAGCACTTGTTTATTAATGAAAAATATTTATTATTGCATTAATAAACTGAAAAATTGAATTTCTCTGGATTTTTAATACAGAGGATATTTTTTTATTTTCACAATAATACGGAGATTTTTCATTTTTTAAATAATTTTCAGAGCATATTAGATAAATATATTTTTTGAATTTGAAATTTTTTAGACTTTTTTAATGACATTTTCAAATGCTGTTACGATCGATACCACAGGCAGTATAGACAGATTTATATGCTTTTAGGGATAATGTTTATTTATTTAACTCTTTTTTGTGGTTTTTTTTTAAAGCTCATAAACTATCATTTAACGCAGTTTATCGTCCAAATTCCTGCGTAATAAATAATAAGTGTAAAATCAGAAAAACGAAAACAGCAATGCCTGTTATTTTCGACACCGTAAAACAGTAAATATTTTATTCCAATTGTTTTATGTTAGTTATTACAAAAAAATTTGCGTTGATGCATTGGTGTATTATATGAATATTTATCAAAATTTGATTTATTATTATTTACTGATCTTTAAATGTCACTGTTTCAACTGGCACTGTGTTTCAATTGCGTCCAGTCTCTTCGATATTGATTTTTTTATAGGTCTTTGGGATGGATTGAAGGTTTTATGGGTGATGAGAGTGTTTTTTGTAGATATTAACGAGAGTTATGCATATTTATAACTATGATTTCTGGTGGCGAACTAGACGGTAGCTTGGATTCTTAGTTTATACTCTTTGGACACGCTGCGAGATTTATAGTGTCATGGACACTCGTGTCGGCGGTTTGTTTCTTGACGTGGCCCCGTGAAATTGGTAATTAAACGCTGCCAATTCGGGCTACTGGCCCTCACCTCGACTTTTTGCCCTGTAAATGGTGATTTAAAGACCTCTCTAAACAATTATTTATTTATTTGTATTTGTATAAATCATCGAAAATTTGACTCAATTTAGCTATACTTGCATTTGAAAATTTTTTTTGTATAACATAATGTTTAACTTTAATTAAATTTATTTTAGTAAAATAGTTAAAAATTAATTGAAAATACAAATTTTAATGTTTCAAATTATATTTAAGGTAATAAATATTTAAAAAATCGCTGAAAATGATACAGAAAATTTTTAAGACTTAATTTTTACCAAAAAAAAAAAAAAGCTGAAAAAAATTTTGTTTTATTTAATAAATCGAAAAATAAAATCCTAAATATCTCTGATTTGGATTAGATATTTTTTTGTTGCCAGTAAAGTTACAAATAACTTAAAAAATTTATCGAAAAATAAACAAAAAATTTTTTTTTGTAAAATATATCTCTTAAGCTTGTGTCGTACAAGAAAATTCAAAAATATATGATAATTTTCCATATCTCTCCTTTAGTTTTCGAGAAATTTTTCAATGTTTAAAATGTTAAAATTTTTTATTTTTCAAAATATCTCAAAAACAAAGCAAAATATTGCAAAAATTTATTCTACATTTTTTATAAGAAATTAAATTTTCTATTATTTAATTCGTATAATATTTTTTGTTATCTTCCTTATTTACAGAGTTATCAGTAAATTTCTATGGAAAACATTTAATACAATTGGTTTTTTTTTTATTCGAATAATTTAAAAAAATTTCGAGTTACTGAATAAATTGTATTTTCTACAGGAGTTCTCTTCACAATATACTAGAAAGATTTCAAGTTGTTAAAAAAAAATTTTACGTCTGTTAATTTTTTTTTTCACAGTGACAAAGATTGAAATCACATTACAAATTTAAAAATTCGCTTGTTTAAATAAAATTGCGGGTGGAAAGTGATCTATAATCGATAGAGAGACGATGTTTAGGGTCCGAAAATGAGACAGGATCATCATTTAATTCACTTACCGCACATTAAACGATGTGATGTATGATATCACGATGTAAATATACAGTAAAGCATCCTTTACGGCCATTCTCTACAAGTCCCCTCTTATCCAAGCGATAAAATTTACAGCGTCTGGCATCCGGCTTGAACATTACGCAAGACCTCTTTTCTCCCCGCGGAATCTCCGTCTTTCAACCCCATATAAAATCGCGTTGTCTTCATGCAGACTTTTGCCCAACCCACTCTCTCCCGAGTGTCTGCCGAGAAAAACAAATCGATGATGCATATACTTGGATATATAATAGACCTAGAAAAATAACAAAGAAAAATTTATCGATTTTCTCTTTATATATATCTAAATGCTTGTTTTAGTTGAATTGTTGAGGGAAATAGTGAGCTTCTCACCGACAAGAATTTATCGCGTCGAGTGCGGATATATTGCGTGAATTCAGCTATACAATCTTTCTCTCATTCCTCACATTTTTCTCAAGCTCACCAGCGTTGTTATTAGCTGAATATTTCTCTCATATCCAACCAATTACGTGCACAATTATGTCAATATATTGATATTCGATATAAAAGCTCGTAAGTAAATTATGTCGAAAATTATTCGCCACAAATTTTCCAACGAAAAATTATCCGATTTATTGATTTATATTTTTTGTATTTTATTTTTGCGGCTTGTAGGGAGTTAAATATTGTGAGGAGATTTTTTTTTTTATTATTTATTCATGCATTTAGATGATAAATACATGATTTGCATTTTTTTTTATTCATAATTTTTATCTTGGATAAATGAGTTTCTGTGTCAAGTCAGCTTTTTTAATGACAATATGTTGATTTAATTCAAGAATTATTTTGCAATAAGATTTATAAAGTTTGATATATAAAGTTTATTTAACATTTTTTGTAGATAATTAAATTCTTAATTATTTTACTTTTTTCATAGTTTACGATATTTTATTTATTTACCGAGTTATAGTGAAAAAACGGAAAAAATCATTGAAATTGTGAAATAACCAAAGGGTGTAATAACTAATCGTGCTAAAACTTTGATGAAAATTTGTTAAAAAAATGTATTATTTGAATTTTAAGCAGAAATTACATATTTATCAAAAAAATCCGGTAATAATTATATTTGTGATAAGTTTTGTTTATTTTGATAGGATAAAGTAATTTCACGAGGGAAGGAGTTTTATCCAGGATATTTCAAACTTCCTCCTTCAAGAAGATCAACCACGCGTTTGCATCACATACTGTGTCATCGTTAGATAACGGAAATAGTGTGTGTATGCGTGCCGATGAAAAATTTTTCAGGCTGCTGAACGTGTCGATATTATAATACCATATCCTCTCACAGTGACTCATCGCTTATCACCGGTAGATAAGATGAGTAAATTGTGAAAAAATGTCAACTCAAACCTCTCCATAGGCATGTATAATCCTCCACCTGAAAAAAACAAAAAACAAAAACTTTCACTCGAAAAATCATTCAAAAAATATTCCACACACAAAAAACTTCACAAATTCATATGTAAAAAAAAAATTTTTTCCCTAAATATTAAATAAATAATCACAATAATTATTGATATTCCATAAAAAAAAAAGTTTTTTAACAGATAAAAATTTATTAAATAAAAAAAAAAAATGAATTTTTCTTCTTCGGTCCATAAAAAATTCAAAAATATCTAAAAAAAAAAAAAATATTTTCAAAATCATTAATAAATTTTTTCAATGATGTAACTAGCAGTGTAAATTATTTTTGAAAAATTTTTCAGGCTAAAATTTGTCTCACAATTGTATCAATTATGAAATTGATTAAAAATTCATTTTTTCAATTATTTCAGGTGATGAAAAATGAAATAAAGGGGAGAAAAGTTGATTAAAGAAATTGAAAGGTAGAACACAGCCACGTCTAATCTTTTTAAAGCTTTAGAATAAAAAAGTGTGTTTGTACAAGCGGCCAGAAAAGAAAAAAACGTGTGGTTTCATCGGTATATGTGTGCGTGCACATGGCATACATGTGAGAATAACGAAAGACGACTCACACAAATACGACTAACAGTGGTACACGCGACATTGCGCTGAATTTCCCGGGGGAGAACAGCGAGAAGCGAATCTAACCGAAAAACGCGTCCTCTAAGTATAAAGGCGACGCGTCGATTTCTTTTCGGAAGTGACGGCGCGGACTCGGGGACACTTCAGTGGAAAAGACAGTGGCGAGGGATAAACGGGCATGACAGAGATGCGGCGCAACGGACGTGGATAGTAAAAAAATAATAAAAAAAAAAGAATCGTGAGAGATCGACGAGTCCGGAGAGAAATTAGATTTGCTCGTCGGCATCGTCGTCGTCGTTCTCTCCTCGGTGCAGCTAGCCAAGCGCAACGGCGTAATTTTAAATGCACTTCACTCAAAAATCCGGAGATTTTCATTGAGAACAAAAATTTTATTCATCGAAAATGACCTTTTTTTTTTTTTAATTAAACCACCGAAAAATTTTTTTTATTCTCATACAGGAAATTGAAAAAAAAAAAAGAAAAAAATGCCTATTTTAAAAATAGTATCGGTTTTAAATTGACAAATACAATTAAAATTGATATGTAAAGACAAAAGTGCGTACATAAAAAATTATCTTGGTTTTTTAAATTGAAATATCTTCAAAACTATTGGTAATAAAAATTTTTTATAAGAGACCTTTTTTGTAGAGAATTTTATTAGCAACAAAAAAGGTTTTCAACAAAACTTTTCCATCTTGCATCCTTATTAAGATATTAAGCAAATAAAATGGCACGTGTTTAATTAGCAAACAATTATATAAAAAATCATTGCTGTTTTAAATCAAAATATCTTCCAAACTATCGAAAATAGAAATTTTTCTGATGAGACCTTTATTGTAGAGAATTTTATAAGCTACAAAAAAGTATCTTAACAAAATTTATTAAACTCACATCCTTATCGAGATATTGGCAAGTAAAATACTCTAAACTTTTCGGCGACACGATTTCTCAATTTTGACACTTGATATGTATGTCAAAAACTCTTTCAAAAATGCTATTAAATAACTTTTGAATCACACCTTTAATTTTCTTAACAATCAACTTATAAACAAAATCTCCAAAGGGTAGCAACCCTTAAAAAATCTTCTCCCAATCAGAGTTTTTTCATCTTTTTACAAATTAATGAATAATCATAAATTTAATATTTCTAAAAAAATCAATAAACCTCAATCATATAATGAAAAATCAATTTTTCGCAATTTTATTCCAACAAAAGTTAAAAACATCAATTCATTTAAAGTTTTCACAATATATATCAAGTCACGTTTTATTTTATTTTTTGTTTGTATTTTTTTTCTCCGTACCCGATATATATACCCATCAGGGTCATATGTTGTGAATTTCACAATAGAAAAAAAAAAGAATTTCATTTATCGCAGAGAAACTCGAACAATAATTAAATTTTTGCAGTGACTGCTGAGAACTTTAGAGTAACGCGCGTGAAAACAGTCAGCAAAAAATACAATTTTCAAAGAGCACCAATTGATTCAGTATGACACACCCGTCTGTATTCATGCTTGAGCAACTTTACGACTCGTTGGATTCTTCCTAGAATCGACGATTAATGTGACATATACACAAAGGAGTACACGAAGTGAAGAAAAAGACTGCGATATAAATACATACGCGCGCGTGCTGTGCAAAGCTGCTAAAATATGATACGCTTCGTCGTGGCGCGAACGCAGGTGGCAAATAATATGACATGACGAAAAAGCAGACGCGAGATATAAAACACACTTGAACACTATCCCGGTTATGAGCTGCGGAGCTTCTTATATCCTGAACGCGCGTCAAATATTTTCAGAACCGCGACGACAATTTGTATATATGTAAACCCCGCGATAATATCCGCTCGATTTTCCATCAGTTTTTTTTTTTTTCAGTGTCAATGACAGTCGCAAAAAAATCCAAAGCGCGCTACAGCTTCATAAACATTTTGTGTGTATTATTTTTACCCAAAGCTACGCGAAACTCTGTGTGGTGTAATTGGGTGTGAAATGAAATCTAACGAAAACCCTTTTAGGCGTGTGCACAACGCGGCTTTCGGCTCGAGCTCGTTGGTTTTATAGACGCTCTCTTCTCCTATATATGTGTACAATCTCCTACAATCGGCTCTCAGGTGCACCGCGTCAGTTTACGATCAAATAGTTCTCGCTTTTTGTCATCGCCTCACGCTTTCTCTCGCGCGCCAGTGTATTATCCAAAGGATCGTTCAATTCATCCGCTTTTTTCGGGCTTTACACACATGTGGACTTGTGCATCATGTATTAATACAATCACTGGAAAAACCCACTCATGAGATTGTCATATAGGTGTTTTAATATATTCGAGCGATATGGAAAAATTATTTCAAGTTGGATTTTTTTTTTCGACTGAAATGAATTTTTTTTTGTATTTTTCATTAGTCGATGGGATTTAATATTAAAAAATTGAAAAGACGATTGCGGGGAATTATTGGTTTTTATTATTTGAAAAAATTAATACCATTGTGATAGCAGGTTTTTTTTTTATTAAAGAAAAAAACAACAAAAAATTTTTTTTTTTCATTTTCAAATGTTACTAAAAATTTTTTATTTTATATTAAAAATGTTTAAATATAATTTAGACAGTGTTAAAATGTGAAAAAGAAATCTACAATAATTTATTATGGAAATTTATAAAATTTTCTTAAATTTTCAAAAAAATACAATTTGAAAATTTCGTCATTTTAGTGATTTTTTTGGGTTTTTTTTTGGTGATAAATCAATAAATAATCTAAATAATGAAAAATACCATAGAGATAAAAAAATTTGACATAAAATTTACTACAAAAAATGTCTTGTATAATCTCCCGCAGTTTTTGAAAATTCTTATTTTTCAAAATATCTCGAAAACGCGGCAAAATATCAAAAATATTAATCCTACATTTTTTATAGAAAATTTAATTCTTTATCATATAACTTTTATAAAATTTTTCATTATTTTCCATATTTACTGAGATATCAGTAAAAAACGAAAAAAACAAAATGATAAAAATTACAATATCCAAAAGGTACTTCATTAGAAACCCCCCCAAAAAATTTTTTTTTCTGCATCAACCATTACAAAACTATTTATTAAAATAAATTCAACTAAAAAACAAACATCTGTAATATTTTTGTATGAAGGAAAAATTTTTTTTTTTTCCCCGAGGGAAATTCATCATTAGCTATCAGAGGCGAGAGAGGATAAAAATGAGAGCATTTAGTGTGTATATACGAAGGAATTCTCGCCTTAATTTGGCGCATTGTATTCACAAGCTTTATAAAGCGACTGAAGCGATGGATTTTCTCGAGCACTATTCGCTGTCACAATCATCGACATCTTTAACGAGACGTGCGCGCAGGAGAAAACGGAGAGCGATCTTGGCCCGTCTGTCGATCGTGCAGGGGGCCTGTGACGAAGATAAGGAGCGCCAGCGTCAAGAGTGGAATTGCAACTCGTTAAAAAACATAAGCAAGACGTTTATGGCTACGCGTTCGTCGATTCTACGTAATTGTATGCCTGCAGGGCGTGCTCGCAACGAGCCAGAGGCGCGCTCCAGTCAATCTTTTGTCCTTCTACATCCATCGGACCCTTGCTGACGTGTCATCCTTGTCTTTGCCTTCTCATTCTTCGTCTTCATCCCCGTTTTATTGCCTCGTAAATAGCCGCGATGCCCGCGCGCCGGTAACCGGAAGTAGCCAAGCGTACACTTCCAATTACCGCGCGCGCCATTTCACGTTACATTTTGCGTGTGTGCTCGCTCGTAAGTTTACTTATTAATTCAATAATTTGCTTTACGCATCACTCAACATTTTTCCCCGCTATTACTTCACTTCTCCGCGAGCGGTCTACCACTTTTTCCGACGACGCCTTATTATACCGCGGCATCATCGATGAAACTCGCGGCGTGCGCCTATTGAAACGTCCGGAGTCAATTTATAAATAATAAAATCCTTAGAATTTGTGTTCAAAGTAATAATCATTGAATCATCAATTTTGAACACTAGATTGTTTTATAAATATTTATCAAAATTTAAATACTATGATTGGTAACATTTTTATCGATAACAAAAACTTTTGGCTTATTCTCTGTTCAAATTGATGCTTAAGTACAAAATTTTTTCCTGCAGTTTGTTTAGAGTCCCAAAAATACGCTAAAAAATTTGCAACCCCCTGGCGTCATTTTATATACCATCACACACCCCTAAACCTCAAATTTATGGAAAATAATTATGAAATATAGTGTCAAATGTTTTGCTTTATAATAATATTTTTTTTACAGTTAGTTTAGAGTCTGAAAAACACTCAAAAAAATTTGTAACCCCTTGGCATTGTTTTAACGACCACTGCACAACCCTAAACCTCAAATCTATGGGAAATAATTATGAAATATAGTGTTAAATATTTTGCGTCATGTTGATATTTTTTCTACAGTTTATTTAGAGTCCCAAAAACATCCAAAAAAATTTGCCACCCCCTGGCATCGTTTTAAAGACCATCGTACACCCTTAAACCTCAAACTTATTGGAAATAATTATGTTTAACATTTATTATTACAAAAAAATTTGTGTTGACGCATTTTTGCATTATTCTTTACATAAATATTTATCAATATTTTATTATACTATCATTTACTGATTTTTAAGCGTCATTGTTTCAACTGTATTTCAATTGCTTTCAGTCTCCCCTAATTCGTCATTTAAATGACGATAAAAATTGTTTTATCATCTTTACTACCACTGATTGACTTTCAGGGATAAAAAGTAATGCGGAATTTATTTATATTCTCCGTTGTTCAATGGCTTTTCGAGGAAAAATGTCTATAATCGCGTCAGAGGATAAACGATTGAATTTTTTTTGTTGAATGATCGTCAATTTCTTTAGGTTAATTTAGTGCTTCGGGAAAAAATGTAATTTTTTCACGCTATACGCTTTATTATCGTTGGTTTTTTTTGTTATAGTAAAAAATTTTTGTCTTTTGGTTTCATATATAATATAGTCATGTGTGTATACTTTGTCGACATGAGAAATTGCCGATATGTAAGTTAACGCGAAATTATTTAGCAATAATTTTCAAGTGATTCTGCAGCTGCGGCAGTAAAATATTCCTCTGGGAAGTAATTCCCTGGCTGGGAAATCTATTCGAGTCATGCAGAAACACTCCTACTTTGCGTTTTTTTTTTTTTTTTTTTCGTATTTTTATCGCTCGCATATACATAATGTGCAGCGAGCAAAAAGTCACTAGTGATTACGCGCGCGCGGAGGCTCAAGTGAAGAAAACATCGCGCGAGAGTAGAGGCAAGAGCAAAGACGCCATGGAAACTTGAGAAATCCGTAACGATCGCATCGCGCGCGCCCGTGACACGACAAGCGATTCAATAATATCAACGCTTGATTCAATCTTCTGCCAAGCTTTATTATTAAGGGTGGCGAAGACCATCATCCGCTGCTCGATCAGCAAAGTCTAGAAGGAGGACGTGAAAAAAAAAATAAACGACAAACTGAAGAAGTAAAGCTGTGACAGCATTTCCTATACAATTTCATCTCTTGCCTTCAGAGATTCCATTCAAAGTGTTTTTTTTTTTTGGTCCTAAAAAATTGCATTCTCGGGGGTATATAGAGATACTCATTTTTCCTCGGTTGTAAGAGGAAATGCCGTGGCGATTTGTCGTCGTATTTGATGAGCTTTCGTGAATTATTTCCCTTCAAATTGATGGTGGATATTTTTATTCAATTGTTCGATGCAATATTTTATTTTTTTGACTTATTGTTTTTTTTTTTTTATTTCAATATGTCTGTCTATTAGGCTGACGCAAAAAACTCCGTTATTTTTTTTAGGTTGCTGACAAATTTAAAATGTTTTAAAAAGTTGACTATTTTTTTTTTGCCATAAGAAATTTTTAAAAATTTTTTTATAATTGAAATGAACAATTTTGGCAAAGTTGCAAGACTAAATCGGAATTTTTGAAGCGACAAAACGGGGGATAGAATTTTTTTTCGTAGAAATAATTACATTTTTAGAATTTTTTTCAGAAAATATGCTATGAAATCGTTAATGAACTAATATCTTGATAAGGATGCAAGATAGAGAAATTTTGTTAGAAATCTTTTTTGTAGATGATAAAATTTTCTACAAAAAAGGTCTCTTGAAATAAATTATTATTTTCAATAGTTTTGAAGATATGCTCTAATTAAAAACAGCATGATAATTTTTTGCATATGGTCTTTTAGCTTTGAGCACACGATATTAAATTTGATAATATCTTTATAAGAATGCGAGTTAGACAAATTTTGTTAAGAACCTTTTTTGTAGCTAATAAAATTCTCTATAAAAAAGATCTCATGACAAAAATTCTTATCTTCAGTAATTTTAAAGATATTATGATTTAAAATAGTCAAAAAAATTTTCTATTTGTCTAATAATAAAATAAAATACAAAAATTAAATAAACAGAGTGGATTTTGCGACTCGTCAGTTAGTATACGATAATAGTACACTGAAAGTCAACAATTTCCGGTACAATGCAACAAGGTACTTGATGACCACCAAGTGCGCACGAGCGCTATATCGCAAATGTATAGATGTTTCGCCTACTGCACTTGCCTCCCACTTGCGGAGCATAATACGACGCACAGCACGACTAATCCAGCGAACGTCCGTCTTTGCTTGCACAGGCAGATGTTGCGTCGCTCATCTCGTGTGTGATTTGCGAGTGCGTGTACCACGTGCACGCGTGCTACTGTGCGAGATGTAAAGCCCCCTGGACGTGGAATATTTTCGCCCTGCCATATCGTGATGCAGAGAAGGGAGTGATGCACGTGTGCTCTGCAAACGCCCACACGCTGCATGAATAAACCTGAATCACTAGCCCCGGGCCACATCCATTTTGTCCACGAATTAAAGCCGTGCGCGCTCTCACGTAGGCATCCTTATACTTATATACCCTTGGCTATACTATTGCTCATTGCACTCGCCTAGATTACGAGGTGTAACCGCACTACTGGACGTTTATTCATGATTTTTTTTTCCAGGATTTATCGAGCTGGAAATCGATTTGAGTGCGAGGAAAAATATTTTTTAAACGAATTTTTATTAAAAAATCAAATTTTAGTTTTTTGAATTGAAATATATATAGTTATTCTTTTATTTATTTTCGAGGAATGCTAAAAATCGAAGAAAAATAAAATTTTTCTAAAAAAAAATGATTTTTTGATAATTTTTAGGTTTTTTTTTTTTTAGAATTTTTGACCAAAATTACTGAAAATCGTATGAAAATTCTTTTTATTTTTGAGAATGTCATGTACTACTACTACTTAGTGCTCGAATTAAATTTTTTATACCCAATTTACCAGTGATTTTTAAAATATACATTCTTCGTGAAAAAAAAAATTTGTCTTTTAAAGTATTTTGCGGTAAAACTAATTTTATTACTATATAGAATATTCTATGTACTTGAATCTAGAGCTTTCGTGAATACCACAGAGACTTGTCCTGGTGCAACACAAAATAGATACTGTTATATATATATAGAAGTATGCAAATTATTTTCAAAAGTGAATTTAAAAAATTTTTTAAACCATGAAAAATTTTAAATCAAACCATATCAGACAATTTTGTTTTTAATTCCGTCAAATTTTATAGTTAAGTATCCTAAAATGAATTAAATTTTCATTATTACCGAAGAAAATTTCACTTTTCAGATCATTTTAAACTAAAGTAGAGAAAAAACAAATTTTTTTTATGTTATCAAAAAGCATTTAAAAAAAAATAAATAAAATTGCTTACACGATTTTCCTATAACGTGAAAAAGTTATTTCAGTTAGAAAATAGGTAGAATATGTCGACAGTTTTTTTTTCCCCCCCGAGTTTCGCCGCTTGCACTCTCTTCGCTGTCCAATTCAAATATTCGATAACGCGCGGGCGAACGAAAATCCAAGCTGTGTGACAGCAAGTGTAGTGTATTCGATATGTTTCAATTCTCCATCATTGACGGGGGTATAGTTCTGATGATATAGAGAGATATCTACGTAAAAATTTATGAAAAGCCAGGGAATTACACGACCAGTTTCATTTCAATCCATCATCGAATTAATGATTGTTCTATATTTTCCAAAGCTTCACACAGCAAATATGAATTTTATAAAATGAAACGCTCATTAATGTATTGACAAATATAATTGTACAGGGCACCGCTTGAACAAAGAAATATTTTTGGCTTGTTGCCTGTCGAATTAAAATCAGTTGACAGGTTTAATTGGTCGACTGGAAGAGAACGTCAGCCAATGCTAGACAACTTTAAATAGAAAAACCTGGAAAAAAATTTAAATCGTGCATTTTACCTGACAATTCTTCACGTGTGGCTGCCGGAACTGCGATGCACATCATTGCAGAGGTCGTGACGATGAAGTTGGAAGTTGATGGTTGATGTAATGAAGAAGAAGTTGGGGCGTTCTGCAAGCCAGCTCACGTAATTATACATTTTCTATTCGAGTGTTTTGATGTTTAGCACTTCAACTAACCTCTTCGGCCGCTTCTCAGTTGCGTCAGAGAGATGCTCTTCAGGGCAGAAAAAAATTAGCACTCTGTAATAATAGATGGAAAACTTTTCTTCGGCTGGAAAAGTTCTCGTGACATGATAGTGGGGTTTGGCACTTTGAGATGTAAAATAATTTACGGCTAGTGTATATATAAGTGCGGGATTATAAAAAATAATTTATGTTTATTTACTAGTTTATTATACTTTCTAAAGCATCTTGAAGGCATTTTCATTTAATACATTAAATAACAATATTTATTTGTTATACTGAATATAGCAATTGAAGAAAAGTTTTTTACTAAATTTTTTTTTTTTTTTTTTTTTTGAAAAATATTGGTTTTAACTATAAGATTTCTGAAAAATTTATGAAAAATGTTTTAAAAAATGATTTATGATGTTTTTAATGGAAATAAAAAAATTTTATTTTTCTGTCAAATTTTTTAAGAGCTTGGTACCCCTTGGTAAATTTGCAGTTTTCGTGATTTTTTGACGATAACTCGGTAATTAAGCGAGATAATAAGAAATTTCATAAAAGTTAAATTATTTGGAATTGAATTTTCTATAAATGATGTTTAATAAATTTTTTCGTGTCGTTTTTAATTTTTGAGATATTACGATTTTTTTGAAATTTCAATTTTTTGAAATATCTTGAAAACTAAGCAAAATATGAAAAAATTTTATTCAACATTTTCTGTAATACATTAAATTTCTTATTATTTAAGTTCTATAATTTTTTTCGTTATCTCGCATACTTACCGAGTTATCACCAAAAAACGAAAAAAATCTCAGACTTACCTATACCTTATCCATAATTTCACAAAAAAATAAATTTTTCCTCATGTCAACTAAACCCTCAAAAATTATTCCAGACACAATTTTGATAATTAATTACCTTTTTTTTTAATAATAATAACGCGACATCGCGTCTCTATACAGCCAAAAAGACATGTATAGCAAAAACTCACTTGCATTTTAAATCATATCTTCAAAACTACTGAAGATAACAATTTTTGTCATAAGATATTTTTTATAGAGAATTTTATCAGCTACAAAAAAGGTTCTTTACAAAATTTGTCTAACTCGCATTCTTATCAAGATATTAGCCTTTTTGGCTTTATAAACAGTCGATATAATTCCGTGAGAAATTTTTTTTTCATCATATAAATAAATTTTTGTCAAAAAACAAATGTCTAAAAAAAAAATATAAAATTTAAAAGTATTTTTCTCAACAAATGTTGACACAAAGTAAGACTGAATTACGTAGCACCTAATGATAATACACAGAGAGCGAAAAATAATGGACAATATAAAGTGGACTTCGTTGAAAAATATAATAGTTTACGAGTGAAAAGCCGAGAGATGAGCGTTTGAGCGGAAGGCGTCGCCGACTTGGTCGTAATTCTGCACGAATGCGCGTAAGAGACCCGGGGATGAGAGAGTGCGAGCTGTGATGGGCTGGTGCAACAGCAGCACTATCAGGTGGAAAGGCAAAAAAAAAAATGGGAGGAGACCGCGAGGGGGGTTGTGGAACGAAGCCGCATAATGGTTATTCGATGGCGCATTGGCGAGAGGGTCTTTGACTTTCAGAAGTGCGATTCCGCCCGGCGACTTACGACGGTGAGAATTGCCTTTTCGCAGAGGAAATTCCATTGTCGGTCCGCTAACGCCTTGACGTGCATACTACCGTAACGATTGCGCTGGCTTTTTGCGCCTTTCTTACAAACAGCGCGTCCGAAGGTCCTGTTCGTCGAAGAGAAGACTTTGAGGGAGTGAGCCGCCCTGCGGGACCCGCGGGAAAAAAAAAACCGGAAAGACCCACGGAAGACAAGAGCAATCAAAGTATATAGAGACTTGCTCCACTCACGCATCACGGATTGCCTCTCTCTTAACCTGCCATTAAACTATTTATTGCTTGCACTCTCGCCATCGCTTTTCACTTCTGCCTCATTTATATCGACACAACTGTCAATTTTATGCGCCGATGGAAATTCGCTGTCTTTTGCCTGCGGCTCATTTAGCCACGTTAAATGTCATATACAATTGATTATTTTCAATTTTCGAGGAAATTGTCAAGTTATATTTGCTTTAAAAACAACTTGATAAATATTTTTTTATGACCTGTTTATCATTTATTTTAATTGAGTTAATATTGAAATTTGATTTTTTTTTTACGGTTATTTTCAAAGAAATCCTGAAAATTTTATGAGAAACAATTTTTTTTAATATTTAAAACATTTTTCTTGAAAAATGTAAGATATAAGGAAATTTTTTTTTCAATAAAACATGTTTTTGGACAATTTTTTATTCATGAAAAAGGTTATAATTAATATATATTTGATGAGAAATAATTTTTTTTTCTTTAAATTTCTTTAGAATAATTTTTCTCTAGGTTTTTTTAAGTAAAAATTCATCAGTTTTTATTCAGAAAAAGGCTGTAAATAATATATTTGATAATAAATATTTTTTTGTTTATTTAAAAAATTTGTTTCAAGTAGAATTTTATCAGAAAATTTTTTTATAAAATTCTTTTTTAATAGGAAATGTTTTCAAACGATTTTTTATTTAGGTTAAAAAAGGTTATAATAGTAGATTGTGCGGCAAGTGCATAAAGGCAGCAATTTTTTGACAGCAAATTTGTCACGAGCCACGACTACATTCGCAGGACGAGTTTGAGCGTTGTACACGCAATCCTGGAGAGTACAAACTTCACGCTGTCAACATTGCCGCCATTGTCCACATGCCACACACCATATTTTTTGCAACAAATGTCAATAGTGCTCGATTTTTATTCACTGTCGTGCCGCCGTTGCGTGACCTAATTTTTTCAACAGCTGACATTAGTGTCTAAAAAGTCCGTATAGAATCCCTGAAAAAATAGAGCACTTTACGCACTAGTGAAAAAAAGACGAAATTTCGACACAAATGTCAGCAATGAAAAAATCAACCACATCATAGCGGCTCACGATTGAAAAAAAACGCGAGCTTTATAGGCATGTATTGCAAAAATAATTTTTTTTTCTTCGAAATGTTGAATGAAGATGAAAAAGAACTTGATAAATGTGAATAAAAAATTGTTTTTCACGGCATGTGTCGAGAGATAATTTGAGCTGTAAGCCCAAATGAAGTTGAGTGTTTTACTCCTACAAATGATTCACATCTTACGGCATTTCTTTGCGGCAAATTAAAGCCGTGCATCAGAGACTTTGTATAAAGGTATATATGAATTCTGTGTGATGTGGCAGGCGGTGCTTGGTTGCTAGGTCCGAGGAATTACGCTCTTCCTGTAGGTGCCTCGCGCGAACGATGCGTATCTCTCAAGCATATATAGCATCTGAGTAATTTCCCAGAGCAACTAATTGCTCACGCACCGCGCACAAAGTGATGCGCTCGCGCGCGAATGAAAGAAGGACGCTAATTCGATTCGGAATGAAATTTCGCTGAAACACTGCACCAGCGGTGTGCACGAACATTAATGTGGCTGCACGAAATCCTTAATATGTTTCACCGAGTCCTGAGAAGCCCTTTTAACACTATCACAACCGCGCGCAGTATTTAACAAAACTTCTTTGACGCGATGGAGCAATTTTCAGAGAGTGAAGCTATTTACTCGCGCATTTTCACTTCTTTGAAAAATTTATCTTAATTACTACCTGAGAGGTGTCTCAGAGTGTATATGCCTCCTGTGGCGACCTTGTTATTTGCCAACTGTGCAGGCAAAGCGCCTGATCAGATGATATACCACACGCAACAGCTTCGCGCGTTCGCCGCAGTGAGGCGAGACCGCCATTCCGCGCTCGACTGCTCTGTCCAGTGTCCAACGGCACATAAGCCGGAGAAAAATGTCAATTTTTTACATCGTATAAACCATCCCTTATTAAAAAATCTATTGTAATGAAAATTGGAACCACAATTCAAAAATGACTTATAATATTATTAATATTTTTTTTTAACGAAAATTTGCTATTAAATAGTAATTCTCACTTAGATTCGAAATTTTCGGAAAAATTTTGAAAATTTGACTTATAATGGCCGGATTTGGATCTTTAAATAAATCGAAAATTTTACTATTGATATTTTTCGACGAAATTTTCCATATATAGAGTGAGAGCAAGGAGGGTTTGAATTTTTTCGAGTTTTTTTGGGGCTCTACTGAAAATGACAATTTTTTCAAGTTATCTTAGCTGGATTAGAGGTTATATCCAGTGTGTTTAAGACCTTTTTTTGTAGTTAATAAAATTTTCGACAAATAAAGGTTTTTTGAGAGAAATTCTTTTTTACTTTTGAAAATATTTAGATTTGAAACAACAAGTTAATTTTGTATATACACTCTTTTTGTCGTGAAACCTGCGATACATTATATCTGATTATATTTTTTTGTATTTTCAGAGAAAAATTTTGAAAATAAAAGAAAATGAATTAAAAACAAATCATCAAAACAAGAATTTTAACATTTTTGATGTTTTGAACTTTTTAGCCTATTTTTAGTGGAATTCAAAAATATTTCAAAATATCCAAAGCATAGTATTTCCATGTCTAGACATTTAAAAATATCTTCTAAAAAAATCCCGTCTTAAAACAGATAATAATTTTTGAAAGAAAAGCGAAAGATAATTTTTTCCATGACTGTAGACGTTGTCCTTGGAATTTAAAAAATTGCAGGAGGTTAATCGTACATGCGTCCGTGTCAGAAGGTGTCTGTAAGGCAGTCTTGATCAAGCCAGTCGGTTCTCAATTAGCGTGATATCATCATCGAAGGATGAACGAGTTCACATGAGCAACCGGATCTATACCTACACCTCGGCGTGACTCGTTCTCGCCGGTGAAAAAAAAAAATCGGACAGAAACCCGCGCGGAAACGGGGTATTACTCGATGCGTGGCGACTGATCGTTCAATTCGACAGGGAAAAAATCGCCGAGGGAATTATTCGCAATTCGCATACGAGAGGAGGTCGTCTGGTGTGGTTATCAGGCCACAGGACCAATCAATTACCATGTTGGGCATGAAGCGTGGCCTACATGCCGCGTCGTCGACGCGCAACTCTATATCGGAAATCAATGAAATCCGCGGAAAAAAAACAGGGAAAAAATCTACTACGTTATTGATACACCGTGATTTAAACGGCACACGCGCTGTCACACGCTCGCGCCCAGGGTGCTCCACATATGTGTGGCCGGTATTGGGGCCATGTGTCCAACACGTGGTCCGTCAGCCTGAGATTTGTCATTTACAAATTTTTTTTGTCAGTTTATTTAAATCAAAACATCTTCAAAATTATTCATATTATAAAAATATATAAATCATGAAAGTTGACTTTTCTAAAAAATTAAATGATCAACAGAATCTTGATATTTTCAATTTGGATTAAAAATTTGTTTTTATTTTTTTCTTCAATAATATGAAAATTTAAAATAAAAAAAAAAATCGAAGTAAATCCATCAATAAAAAAAAAAAAATTTCGTCAAAAAAAGGTAAAATTTTGTTATTTAAACGGTTTTATTAAGAAAGAAGGGACTTTTTTTAGCCACATTTTCCCGACAGTTAATTTATAATTCTAAAAACACCTAAAAAAATTCACAACCCTCTAGCGTCATTTTAAAAACCATCGCACACCCTTAAACCTCAAATTTATAGGAAATAATTATGAAATATAGTGTTAAATATTTTGATAAACGATGATAATTTCCCTTTATAGTGAGGGTAGAGTCCAAAAAACACCTCCAATAATTTGCAACCCCCTACAGTTAAATCATCAGATTGAAACACACGTCAAAACATCAAAATCCACCAAAATATATATATATTTTTTTTCAATATTCTAATAATTGTTCATAGTTAGTCATTAAGCAAACGTCTATTCATCGATTGTTAGGCAGTACAAAGTTCGTAGGGGAAGCTATAGTAAAATATAAAAATTCAATTTAAAAAATTTTTATTCCAACAACTATTGTAAAATTGTGACAAAAATTGCATTTGTGGATATTTTAAAAATTGAAAATAATTTAAATATAATCGAGAAATAATTTTTGCCAGCAATAAAAATGTCAAAAAATTCATGAAAAGGAAACAATAAAAAAAAATCAAAGTTTTTTTTTTTTCAGAAATTTCAACGGATATTTGATGGACGCATCGACCAATCGTGGAAAATAAAAGTTTCGAGTGGGAGTGCAGGTAAAAAAAACGAAAAAAAAGTCCGAAATAAGTTGGACGTATCGATCGGAAGTGAGTAAGGGGAAAAAGGGAGAGGAGGAGCAAAAGCAGTTAGCTGCATAGCGTGTGGATGCAGCTAGCTCACGCTACCGCGCAACGGCGTAAGCATTATACGTATACACACCAATATCCGTGTTGCCCTCTTACCCTCCCACTACCGCCAACTCAACCCAACTTTTATTTCGTTTATCGGGCTGAACATGCGATTTCCTTCGACGTAGGTATATTTCTGCCGATCACAGAGGCCCGCGCGCGCGGGACAACGACCTCGCAGAGGGGGAGATAGGTCGTGATTCGCAGCCGCGCGGTAAATAAAAAAAATCGTTTCACTGAATTTATAAAATTATATTTGATTGGAAAATATGTGATGCGCACGACCGCGAGAAAAACGCGCATTTTGCGACATTTTAAGCAAGTCTATATAATGAAGTCACGGTCTAGAAATTTTTCTTCATGCCAAAGGTCACTTTCAAGCTCTCCCACGAGCGAATGTGATGCGCCAGGCTCTACTCTCGCATCAGAGTATGATTATTCCGATTGCGTTGAATCGTGCACTCGCGGAGGTTCCTCTGCCAGGTATTTTGCCCTTAACTTGAAACAGGTGAGCTCGGTAAAGCCGTAACTTTTGTGTGGATCGACCTTATCGACCCATAAATTCTACGATTGAGTGTATAGTCGCTGAATTTATTATGACTATGTCTGACAAATGAGTAGACATATTTATGCAGCCACTGGAATTTTTTCTATTTGTCTTTTTTTTTTATTTTTTATATAATATATGCTTATATATACTTCACAGGGGAAAATGGAAAGGTAAATACTATTGGTTATGATAAGTACACTCCTTCTTCAAGCTTGAATAAATTTTTTTTTGTTCGTTTTTTAGTATTAAAACTATTTAAAACTGTGCATAAAAATTTTTTTATCCATAAATTAAGCTTAAATTCAATTTGAGGTTTTTTTTTTTCGTAGTTCTAATAGTAAAAATTCACTTTTTGAAGAAAAAAAACAAATCCAAATATCAAGGTTTAAATTGTTATATAACAAAAAATTTGATTTAAGAAAGTAAAATTGCGTTTTAAAATAGAAAAAAAAGGTATTTTTAACTTTAATTTAATTTTTTATGATTAAAACTTTTAAAAAATAGGCATAAAGTTTTTTTTATCGATAAATTTGGCTTAAAACTGATTAAAAAAACGTTTTAAAATTGAAAAAAAAATTTTTGTGGCTCCATAAATAAATTAATTCATAAAAAAAAATTAAATATTTTTCACAAAAACCATTATTAAATAGCTCTCCTCCCCTTAAAACCTCATTCAAATTGTCCAATCAAAAAAAAAAATTTTTACTCTATAATTTGTTTTCAAAAACTCATATATATATTCTAGCAAAAAAAAAAATCCAATAAACCATTAGACCATATAGAACCTCGTCGAACTAATGGATTTTTAGTCTGGCGACAGGTAATAAAATAATTAAATATTAATGCGACCCTAAAGTGGCACGTCGGCTGCACACTCTATATTTTTACGCGCGACCAAAACACCTAAAAAATTAATTTCTTGTATAATAGTACTTGGCGACAATATACTCTATATCCATCACAGCAAAAGCAAGATATATTATCTCGCGAAATAATAAATTAAGCTGCACATACCTATATACAGAGCTTGCAACATTGTGTCTGTCGATACAACTCATATTATTGCAACCAGGGCAAATATTCTATAAATAAAGCTCAATATGCGTTGGATGTGTAGAAATGTGGGCAATCGAAAGTCATTAAATACTAAAGTTCAGTGGCGCGCATGAGGACAGCCCGGGGGGCTTATAGAATACCTGTCTGAAACTACTTATCACGCGGTGGATCGCAAAGTAAAGTAGAAAACGTCGAGTGGATTAAAAGTGTCAGTAGTTATCCGCAGGCTATAGTCAGACGTTGTGTGCATTATGAAAAATCCGTCGTCAGAGCAGCTTTTACGATTACTCCCCTCAATCAGAGGGGTACTTAGACGCCCCCTAACACCCCTCCATCACACGCTATTTTCGTTTGACAATTTTCTCCAGCGCGTATGAAAGTGCTTGTCGATATTTTGCGGTTAATTATTAATCTCCATTAATGGTAATCAATATTTTAACCTCAAGGGATGGTTAGAGGGTGAGTTGGACAGTTGATGAAGGGAAATTTGCCGGGGAAAAATCGAAAAAAAAATTTTTTCTCTTGATATTAAAAATTTTTTTTTTTTTCTTAAAGGTTTTTATCAAGTTTTTTGCTGTTTTTTTTTTAGTGCCTACTGTTGGTACTATTGTACTGATGTATAGTTCAGGGGACTGAATAATGAATAATTTAAGTGGGGAAAAAATGGCAGAGGTCGGAGCAGACGAAAGTGGCCGTCTGCACAGCTATATGACGCTTAACATGACAAAATTACTGGTTATTTTAGAAAAATCGTGAATCTATGTGTCGCATGACAGTAATTGTCGTTCGTTCAGATTAAAGGCTCATTCATAAACTCAGCTCAACGTGCACAACTTCACTATAACTTGTAATAAGTCGGTTATATACACTTTATCGGCTCTGTATTACATCTATTGAATTATTTAACGTTAGAGCAATTAGTTGCACGCTATATATACTCTAAAAACTGTCATCACTCGCCACGATTATTTGGCGAGAACCTGGACAAAATGAGGTTTTATGGGCAAGTAAGGAAAAAAAAAAACTACTTGGGTTTTAGTGAAAGTTCGTGTAATTGATTTATCCTTAGGTAAAAAATTTTTTTTTATTGGTTGCACGCGGCTTTTTTTTATCTACACAGTTTTTAGAGAATTTTATGCATGGAAATACTGAGAAATAGTTTTATAATATTTAACGTTTAAAACAGTTGAAAAAAAAATTTTTTTGTTGCTTATTTTAAAGTTTTCAAACTTGAAAAAAAAATTTTTTTCACGAAAATATGCCGTTTTTTTATGATAAAAAATTGAAAAATGATTTTTTTTTACTGTAAAAAAATAATATAAATGATTATTTATCGGTTATTTAAAAAATTGCAATTTTTTAATCAAACTTTTTTGTTGAAAATGTGTCAAATAAAAAAATCGAATTTTTTTAAAGATGCTATTTATTTCTTGTTTAAAAAATAAATAAAATAATGGATATGAGTATTTTTACTTGCTAAATACAATAAATAATCGATGATTTATCCGTTATTTATAAATGTTATAATTTTTTATTAAGTTAAACTTTCTTTAAAAAAGGATTTTTCATCAATCTTTGTTTTACAATTTTTGTTTTTTTAAATATTTCCGAAACTAGACAAAATTTTAAAAAAATGTATTCTACATTTTTTACAGATAATTAAATTTTCTATTATTTAAGTCTCATAACATTTTTTATTATCTGGCATATTTACCAAGTTATTGCCAAAAAATATGGATTAAAAAATTTTTTTTCTGAAGAAATACCATCACATCTTGAAAAAATAAGTAAATAAACAAATAAAATAGTGAAAAACCTTTTTTTTATAACTAAATTTTATTAACTCAATTTTTTTCAGTTTAATTTTCTTAAAAAAAAAAATTTGAATTTTTTTGTTTTTGGACGATATGACCGTTATAAATTATAAAAAAAATAGTATCAAATAAAAAAAAAAGTAACAACAGATAAATAATTATTTATATGCTTCATGTCAAATTATCTTTAAAAAAAAATGGATATATATTTTTCTCTCAAGTCGCCACAACAATTTGTTATTTTTTTTTCTTTATCCGCAATAAATAATGTCATATTAATTCAACCAATTTGTCTTCTCATACTATATAAACACGATACACACAACCCAAGTAAAAAAAGAAAGCCCTGAAAAATTAATTAACAAATTGCCAAAAATATCAGATCCGATTTTAAATTGTTAAAGGTGGCACTAAATATATTTTCGCGTGATGGCGTGCGCTCGAAAAGTCGAGATTTGCAAGGATCTAATCAGCCGATGATCATCGACAACAAAAAAAAAAAAAAGAAATTGCTTTTGTATATCAAGTTTTACATAATAGCAAGTGGGGAATATTTTGTTGATCGCACCCAGCGTGGCTTTACGAGGGCGGATCGATATTAAAATGGTGACCGAATTCCACAACCCTCCCTTCCTAACCTACCCCAAGCGTTCGTCATGCCACCCCAGCAACTTTCCGTCTTCCTCTCTCTCTCTCTCTCTCTCGTCCTCGCCTCGCGTTTTGGCCAGAGTCACATTCTCGGGTTACCTAGTCACCCTTTTGCTTTTCATGTATGGCCCACATTTTTCTCCCTTCGCGATATCGCACAATTTTACATCGTTTTGCAATCGGAAAAAAAAAAAATTTTCATTTCAGTCTGTTTGGCGAATGCGAAACTACTTTTCGCAATGAAATAAAGTGGAAAAATATAGGCGTGAAAAATCGCGAGGGAAATTCTTGATTATATGAAAGGAAAAAAAAAATCTCCTCCGATTTTTTTTTTATTTAGGAAATTTTTTTCAGGGGAAAAGAATTCTGTGGGGCGCTTTGTTTTCACTGTTAAGAACACATGCTATTGTCAGTTGAAGAGAAGTGGCAAGCGTGAATTAATTTTAAATGTATGTAGAACGAGCTTTTGAGGGATTCAGCTGTGTTGAGTATATATAACGCACATGCACTGTTAGTTTGTGCTGCACACCATTCCTACATCATTATAAAATCGTCTACTTGAACTTTCGAACGACCAAATGAGTTGGCTTGCACACATCTATAATGTGTATAAGATCAAGTAATAAAATTATCAGTGTATTAATGTATATTTCCATTTCAATGATGATACACAACACGAGAAATCACTCATTAAATGTTTCAAGCGAAAAAAAAAATTTTTTATCAAATAAAAAAACGACTTTTCAATCGGGAAAAAAATTACTTCAATAAAAAATTTGTGTAAATTATTAATAATATCATGGATAATTCATTTTTTCAATTGAAAATTAAATTCTCCATTTAATTTCATTAAAATAAAACCATTAAAATTTTTACAAGTCAATAAAAAATTTAAATCAATAAGTTTTATAATCTTAAAAATTTTTCAGGTAAAAAATCTTCAAGAAAAATCATAAAAAAATACATTAATTAAAAAATAACTGTGGAAAAAAAATTTTTTATAAGTTTTAAATTGCGAAAAAAAAAAAAAATAAATAATTGGATGTAAAAATATTTTTATATGAGTTAAATTTTCAATTGATGGAATATTCAGTGGAAAAAAGAGAGATTTGTTATTTTTAATAATACTAAAAAAATTTATAAAAAACATTTAAATAATTAATAAATAGAATTTGAAAAAAAATTTCTCTTTTGTGGATTTAAAGTCGAGATAATTGAGTAATAAATGCCAGAAATTACTTGTCAAGAAAAATACGAGTGTAGAATTTCTTTTTTGCAGTTGATGCACCTGTTCACGACCCTCTCTACGGAATGTTTCAGGTCGTTTTATCCCCACTGGATTCTCGAATAAAATATCCAACTATATATTCCTAGACTGAGAAAAAAATGACGCCGTAAAGCATCGAAATTCGTGTCTTATAACAAAAAAAAAAAAATCGAAAATAAAACAGACGAAACGCAAAAAAAAAAATTTAAGAAAGACATTTTATTAAACCCACCCCTTTCAAAACGATATTATATATCTTACAATTTTATTACGCAAATATCTCAAGTGAAATGAACAATAATTCATGAAATAAACTTCGCGTAAAGAGCATAAATGATGTTTAAAATTCATAAAAAAAAAAAAAAAAAAATTTTTATCACTCCCTGTGAGGAAAAAAGTATTAAATTTAAATCAAAACATCAAAATAATACCATTTGTAAATCGAAAATTCATCTAAATTGCACGAAAAAAAGTATAAAGGATCAAAAAAAAATTTTTTTATAGAAAAAAAAATACAAAAAAATTTTTTTTTTCGTGTATTAAAATATTTGAAAGCCGTCGATTAGCTAAAGGAGACTTGAGCGAGTGTTTAATCTCTTTAGTAAAATTGTATATGAGCCATGAATATTTTAGCTTTACAGAAAGCAAGATAATATACAAACGCCCTCGTGATTTACGAGCATGCGCTTCATTTTATCCTGATGCGTGTATGTGGATGGATAATCGCTCAAAGTAATTAACGAAAATTTTACGCGGTTAATTTTTTTTTCAAAACATCACAACCGCACCGATATGTTGAAATAGGAAAAAAAATCGATATATATTTTTCCTGGGTATTTAGAGTATCTTGAAATGTTGAAGCACGCGCGCACAGCGTTATATTGGGGTATGAGCTTGTATGTTAATGCGTCATGTATGTGGCAAACCAATGCTATAAACTGGCGCGTGTTTGTGTGCATGTATGCCACACTTATCTCCCGCTTTAGTGGGAATACTCTGCATACACCGCACGGAGTCTTTCTCGTTCTGCTTGTCGAACGACTTGTAACATCGCCCTGTTGCTCTGACTCCTCGCATGAAATTAATCAAAGAACCCGCACGATATATCTGCAGATTCTCAGATTATACTCGTGAGTGTATCACGAGAAACTAAGTTGTAAGTAATTGTAGAATTATATCTGCACTTTGATTTATCTCGCGTATTTTTTGTTTGTTTATATTTTTAGTCTCTCACCGGCGATTTTTTTGAGCCTAACTTTGTCGTTTACTTTTTTTTCTCGCTTTAATAAAACAACATTCAACACATATCTGATGCTGTTTTAATTGCCATTAACAAGTTTTTAAATGGGAATATATAAAAAAATAGAAAAATTCGGTCTTGTGGAATTCATAAATAAAAGCAGGGTCTATAATCGTAAGAAAAAGCTCCATTTAGAGTCGATCTCCATAGGCAACTTTCCATTAGTTGTCATAGTTACTTTTGTAACCAATGGAGAATTGCTAATGGACTTTGTCAATGGAGATCAATGGGGTTTTTTCAGTTTTTTCGCTATAACTCGCTAAATATGAGAGATAACGGAAAATATTAATCTAGATAAATGATAGAACATTGAATTATCTACAAAAAATGTAGATTAAGTTTTTTGATATATCTGTTACTTTTTGAGATATTATGGTTTTTAAAAAATTTTGATTTTATAAAATATCTCGAAAATAACTCAAAAAAAGTTTATGATATTAACATTTTTTGTAGAAAATTACATTCCCCATTATTTTACCTTTATATTTTTCGTTATCTTAAATATTTATCACCCATTTATCAGTAAAAAAACCGAAAAAATCATGAAAATAATGAGATTTCCATATGCCTGTGAAATTTTAGCGACAAAAAAATTTTTTTTTCCCTTGATAGAACATTAATTGTTTGATTTCACAAAAAAAAAAAATCCATTTTGAATAAAATTACTGTTTAATTATTGAGAAAAAAATTTTCCACTTTTATTATTGCATTTTTTTTTGGAAAATTATATAGAAAGGTGAAAAATTATTCTACTAAAAAAAATCAAATATGTTGTTTAAATTTATAAAAACATAAATTTCCATGAAATAAAATTTTTTCATTATTTAAAAAAAAAATTGTAAAAAATTGTTTAATTAACAAAATTGAAATCACGGTGGTTTAATAATCATAAAGTGGAATAAAAATATTATCGCGAGTAAAATTGTAATTAGCAAAAAATGTTCTTGCACAGTTATGAATGGCAAAATCGGTAGAAAATGGCATTTTTGGGTCGTTGCGACGCGACATTGCTTTTGGCACTCGCAAAGGCCATAAATCAGGCATTTAAACTGGCTCACGCGCCGGGAATGAAGGCTGGACCACTTTGTCGGGTGACGACTAGTAGTAACTAGGTACCTAGGCATTTGCCGGAACAATCACACGAACTAAAATTAATGGAGCGGGGTTGCTATAGTTTCCGGTACGCCCTTTGCACCCAAGTATAAAGCTGTACACACTGTCGACGCGCTGCTTGATATTTCAATCCCATAAATTATCCAATTTCACAACACTCAGACTGCGGCGCTTCATGAAAGAAAATTATCGCCTCCCTTCTGCGCCTTATTTACCTCTGCAAACACACATATACGCAGCGCCTCACGTAGGTCATTTGCACAGGGACTTATCGTCCAATCGATAATCACATGTACTTTGGTGAAAACGATTTCACGTCGCGCCGCTCTCGTTCACTGCGAATATTGGGAAACACATTAAATGTTCTGCCAGATAACCCGCTACCGCCGTTACAATCAACTCTATTCTCAGTTTCACAAGTGCATTTGCTATTTTATCCGTGAAAGAGGCATAACAATTCGTCACTATTCCCCTAAATACTCGCCCCATTCAATTTTATTCAATCTTTTTTTTTTGCATCCGCGGATTTTTTTTTGAATATTTGACTCAAAATAAAATTATTATCGATTTTATGAAAAAAAAGTTTTTTAAAAAGTAAATTTATCTAGCTATAGAAATTTCTGAAAATTTTGTAGGAGTAATTCTTAGAGAATAATCAAATTTATAATAGAGTAAATTAATCTATTAGAATATTGCATTTTTTAGGAATTTTTTTCCAAACTCTTGGGGGCATTTCACAGAATATGGAAAGTGCTTAAGTAGATAGAAAATAGTCTGGAGAACCTCGTAGGACAGTTCTGGATTTCGCCGTATCCAATGGTATAGAAAAATTATACAGAAGAAAAATATGACTAAAAATGAACTTGGGTAAAAATGATTTTTTTCCAAAGTTCTGGAGCGTTCCACAGGATGTTAAACTGTTTTGGCATATAGAGAATTGTCTGTATAGATGCCTACTGGACAGGTTTACACTCTAGATCTCGTCGTATCTGACCTCAGAAAAATTCCAGAGAAGAATACTTGACGAGAAATTACTGACGAATCTCCTGACTAAACAGTGTTTTTATCGGTACTGAGCGAGACTGTTTAAAATCTCACGACTCTGATGACTGTAGACTCTTGAATAGAGTCTCTTGTCTACATTAAGATGTCTCACGCGTCTCGTCTCTCATATATAGAGACAATTCATCGTTGAGACTGCAGCCTCTAATAAATAGAGAGACTAAAGTTTAGATAAATTCCAGAGAAGAATACTTGACGAGAAATTACTGACGAATCTCCTGACTAAACAGTGTTTTTATCGGTACTGAGCGAGACTGTTTAAAATCTCAAGACTCTGATGACTGTAGACTCTTGAATAGAGTCTCTTGTCTACATTACGATGTCTCACGCGTCTCGATAGATCGACTTTTATTGTCGTAATACAGAATAATTAATTTTTTTCAACTGTAAATTATAACATTTTGTTATTTTACATTTCAACTGAGTAATTACAATTAAATAGACTTTCTCTATGATTTTATTTATACTGATAAACGTGTGAGCTAATTATTATTTTCATTTAGTTATTTTACATTTCAACTGAGTAATTACAATTAAATAGACTTTCTCTATGATTTTATTTATACTGATAAACGTGTGAGCTAATTATTATTTTCATTTTTTATATTTATGAACAAAAATAATCTTGATAATTATCTTGCGATAAATGCGATAATTTATACTGATAAACGTGTGAGCTAATTATTATTTTCATTTTTTATATTTATGAACAAAAATAATCTTGATAATTATCTTGCGATAAATGCGATGCGGAGAGCATAATTGAAAAGCGAAATAATTATTTAGATCAAGTAAATGCATTGAATTTAACTTTTATTATACGTAATTATATTATTTATAAATTTAAAGTTTAGAGCATAATTGAAAAGCGAAATAATTATTTAGATCAAGTAAATGCATTGAATTTAACTTTTATTATACGTAATTATATTATTTATAAATTTAAAGTTTAATAGAAATATTGCGTGGTTTGAGGCATTTATTCTAAAATCCATCCCGGTAGCAGCTCAGCCAGAAATTTTCCAAGTTCCTCCAGCTCGGCTGAAAATTTTCCAAGTTCTTCACGAAGAACTTGGAAAAATTTT
>MVJL01010334.1:0-69272 GCA_002156465.1 Macrocentrus cingulum
TGCAAGTATTTTGCTCTTCAATTTCACTTGATTTTTTGCGTGTGAAATCTCGTGAAATTTGACTTTTTTATCCCTCGACGAGGGCAGCAGCCACATATATAGGGCAGGGGGGGGAATCTATAGTTAGTGCCCGGGCACTTGATGGAATCAAAATCCGTGCGATGCGATTTTTTAAAAACGTTTCCGTCCCTTGTAGGAGGTCGCGATCGCGTAGTTTCTAAGTAAAATCAATTATTCTAAGTGCATGGGTGTGTTTATTGCCAATGCATATCATTATATTACTAGTTAATGATTTTTTTTGTGACTTGTTGCTGTTTCGGTCTCGGATTGAGACCGTTCAGCCATAATTATTGAGCTCCGCGTATGTAAATTGATGATGATAACTATGGTTTTTCGTCGGCTTAAATCATTATTTTGTCAGTGTAATGATCTGAGCTAACAAAATTTTATCATCACTCAATTGTCGATGGTTAAATTAAACTAGAAATGTCCCCTGAGCAAATCCCACCCTCAAAACTGACTTCATATCAATAAATCACTACACAAATATAATTTCTACGGAGCATGATTATCAATGGTTATTTATGGAGCAAGTATAATTCATTCATAATCATGTTACGTAGTTATTGCTATTTTTCAAATGATTTAAGACATTTATATTATGTCCATTACATGTTCTAATTGAATGTTAAGTGAATTTTTTATTTTCTGTCCGCAGGTCCATTATATGTTCAAAAATATTTTATTTCGCATTGTTTATACAAGTTCTGTCATCATTATAACTCATTTTAGTTGTTGTACATTTTTTTGCAGGCTTTTACACTGCTCGGCTCGGCTTATTTATTCTATCGACCAATGCCAAGGTTAAGTTCGAAGATGAGCCAAATCGGATTTTATATCGTTTTTTTCGTTATTTTAGTTATTTTTCCGTCTTCTAGGGCCTTTTCCCGAATGACGTCCACCTGTACTGGGCGTCTTACTATCTGAGGAACATAGGAAAATTGCAACAAAATCTCAAAACATGTGAAGGGATGAGTAGTAATTGCTGTTTTCCACTTTATCGAATCCCCTTCCTTTTATATCTTCTTCAATAGTATATTCCGATTCCAGTTCCGAAAATCTCAGATGTCGAATATTATATCTCGTCTTTTCAGTTGAAGGTAAACAGTCATTAGTTGATATTGTGGATAATATTCCCAGGGGTATATTCTCGCACACTGGTTAAATTCTCGTTGATAATGTCGGAACTCCTTCAGTGCCCTGTCGGTCATTAATTTATCTGTAATCATCCATCCTGCAATATTGATTCAACAAGGCAAATTTTTGCAAGGTTTATACTTTGTTGAAAAATAAAAATACCATGACAATTAGACACTTCATAAATTATGAAAAAATTGTACTTACTCAATGATTTAACTCAGGGCCGTCTGGTTACTTTTCTTCTTCGTTTTGAGTTGTGTGCCCTGATGAGAATTATTTTAAATTACTTTGAAATATATAGATCAATATATTTTCAATCCAACTTTCTCTTGGATTCACTGATAACATATTTTCTCGTATTCTAGAATAAATTCATCTTCGACTGTGGTGTATGATTCAGGAAAATTCATTTTAAATAATTAGTAAGATTCTAATAAATTTTTTTAATGAATTTCTTATATATATTTATTCTTTTTTATGCATAATGTACAGGGGAAAAGTCTTTGTTTGTTTATTTAAATACATTATAATATGAATATGCCTACAATGCACGATGAATAAACGAAAAAATAGACTTTATTAATAAATATATGCGAACAAAAAAATAAATAACCAATGTGATTGAAAAATTGAAATTGATATGCAGTTTATACAAGTACGCATTAATTGGTTTGCTTACATTTCATTTCTTATAAACATTCATTTTGGTTTTCTTTCGTTTTTATTGTTTATTCTTTTGAATTTTTTTATACTTTATATTTATTTAATTTTTTCACTACAAAATGACATTGGATATCTCCCCATACGTCCTTTGAGTTTTTTTTTTTTTTTAATATCTTTTCCTCGTATATCTTCGTAAAATGTTTATTTATGTATATAATACGTGAGTTTTGTCATTCATTCGCCTTCAACGCGGTCTTTTTCACAGCTGGAAATAAAAAGGATTTTTTTTTGTATTTATTTTTATAGGCAGAAAATGGGTGATAATTTCTGAATGTCTATCTACAATTATTTTTTATTTATTCATTAATTTATTTATCCTTAATTTTTTTCTTTCTGTAAAATATTTATCATTATGTTTACGATATGATTTTTCTCCACCTCTTTTAACTCGGTTTTTTTCACCACACATTCTTTCTATTTTTTATTCAACAATGAATTATGATTTTTTTTTTAACATAATACTATTATCATTCGCGCGCGTATTTCCAAAAAATTATACAGACATTCTCACTCAGCCCATTTGCTCTCGATAAAATTGATTACAAGCGGTAATTTTTTGTTTTAAATAGTTAAAGCTATATTTTATATATACATATATATTTTCTTCATACATATATGTATATATATTATTTTTATTATTTATTTGATCTACGCGAGTATCTACAAGAATTATTAATGATTCGGCAGGGAAAATGGATATGAATAAAAGGGAGAATAAATTTTACCAATAAAAAATTGAAGACAATTCATTAATTAAATACGAAAAATTTTTTTCTTAACTTGAGATCAATACCAACAATTAATTCAACACGAAAAAAAAAAAAATTGAACATGTTCTTATCAGTTGAGAATTTGTAAAAATATTTCGAATTTAAAAACAAAAACATCTGACATTTTTTCACTGGTGAGTTAGTTTTTGAGTAAAATGATTTTTCGGTGTGTTTGGATTGGCGCGTGGCTTATTCGATCGTAGAATTTTTCTTTATTAATTTAAAAAAGAGATGATAAATTGACTTGTCCTTGATAACCGTAAGGAATGAAACAAATTAATTAATCCTATTATTTTTTTTGTGATTTAAATGTTGGGAAAAATGGTTTTGAAAATTTTAAAGCGTTGGTTTGATCAAGGATAACTCAACTCACAATCTAATGTATTTTAATTAGATATAAATCCAGTGTTGTTTTATGTTTTGTTCATGATTTATTTTGTTTTTATTTTTTATTTATTAATTTTTGTTTTTATTATTCTCATTCATTCAAGCGAGTCAAGACATTGTTTCTTTTTTTATTAGCATTATTTACATCACATTAATATTTTCTCATTTTTCAATATTTTACTCACTTTTTTGTTATCTGCATTGAGAGATAAAAAATTATCAAGTTATACAGAAAATTTTAATCGTCTCACGATCGATTTTAATTGATAACAATCATCAAATTCTCTGTCTCTTATGTACTTCCTTGTGGTAAAGACTAGATTTTTTTTCCTATTTTGCCCTTTGTATTATTTTAATTATTTTCCATGAAATTATCTATTTGATTTTCTTCAACACATTTCAATTTTTTCACAGCACAAACTTCTTTAGAGATTGGTTTTCACAACAGAAAAAAAGCAATTATTTCGATCTGCTGCAATGTAAAATTAAAACAAAAACTTGTTCAACATTTTTATCAAAAAAAAAATCGTGGAAGAAAATTAATACAAATTTTTTTCCAAGTTAAATTATTCATCAATTTTAACTGTCATTATTTGTTGCTTTTATTTGAAATTTCAAGTTGTAATAACTCCCATCATCGCTTCTGTAACACTCACGCTAGGAAAATTGATTTTACATATTATCAAATTTGAATAAATCGTGTTGTGTTTGATAAGTAAATATATATATGTAATATATATGTATTTATAATTTACACAATGGTTTTTTTGTCAGTTGTTTCGTAATCCTATAACTTTTTTGTGACGGTACTGATAGAGATAATGATGATAAAATAGGACAATAATAATAATGGATAATCAATAATAATAATTAATAATGAATAATAATTAATATTAATAATTAATAACCAATAATTAATAACCAATTAATAATAGAGTAAAGTAAGTAAAATTTTTCATTGATTGTATATAATATTATAGGTTTTTTTTCCATCTAAAATTCTCACATTTTTTCTCACAATCAATTTTTTTTTCATTGTACAATATTTATTTACACACTTGAACACACATTCAAACATTCTCGGCATTCATTTTGGAATTACGAAAAAAAAAAACGACTTTGTATAACAAATCAAATTGTTTCTTCTTTTTCTCTCACGGCGTATGCGTAAGCTCTATCACAAGGTTGGCTTCAAAAGCCACATTTGTTTTAATTAATTTCTGTTATTTCATACAATTATCATCTAATAATGAATTTCTTTTTTTTCTTTAATTTCAATCTAACTAATTCACGTTTAAAAATAGAAATAATAATCATCATCATCGTCATTGGCTCCAATTTGATGAATTAAACAGTTTACAATAATAACGATAATAATAATAATTATTATTACAAGATTGATAATAAAAATGAAGATAATTATTTTTATTACAATAAGGATAATAATATTATTAACGATTATGTTGCTCTTTCAATCAAAATTTCAATTTGGAAAATTTTTTTAAAATAGGATTAAAAATTTTTTTTTTCATCATGCCTTGATGATTTAGACAAAGAATTGAATAATTTACAAAGTTAAAAAATTCAGATTTCTCTTGGGGGGTTAAATTTACTTTTTTTTAGTAATAATAATTTTATAACAAATTTTTTCTCGAAGAAACAGAAAAAAAACAATTTTTTTTCTTCGTAGATTTTTGACTTGCAGTTTTCTTTTTATGATCAATAAATTATACAAATATATTATTTAATTAAAATACAAGGCAGACAGTTAAATTTTGGATTTTTTTTCGAACTTAGTTCACGTGATAGTTAATATAATGTAATATATAAATATATATATATTTGTGGAGAGAAAGACAGGGCAAAGCTTTAATTTTTAAATGCTTTTACCATAGATTATTTTTGGCATTGTTTATATATTTACTCTCTTCTTTCTAATACCTTTATTGTTTGTAAAAAAAGATCATATACGCTAAATTTAATATACATATATAATAAAATAATTTTTCGAGATATTCACATTTAAAAAAAACAACACTTTGCCCCAAATTTTCTCCAGCCACATATGTACACTCGTATATATGTATATATTACATATATAAATAGCCGTAGATAATAACATTGGTAACGGAGGCTCAAGTAATTTTGTTAAATTTTTTATTATCTAGACGTACTCGTGCTTTCCATCATTTTTTTTTTCTCAATCATTTCTTAGTCCGCGTTTTTTTCTTCTTCTTTAAAAAAAAAAATGAGGACCAGATAAAAATCATTAATTATTTGAGACATATAACATGAAAAAAAGAAGCAATTAGACAAACAATAACAATTGTTTACAGTGTACGATTGATTCCTTTCATACTCGCATTCAGATGATGATTCGTTTCATTTTATTTCATTTTTTATGCAAGTTTTTTATAATTTTTATTTCATCCCATTCGCTCGTTGTTGCATCACGATCGTTTGAAAATTACAATACTACATTTAAAATCGTGACTAACAACTCGATTCGTGTTTTTTTTTTTGTTTTTTCTTAAGAGAGAAATTGCACTGGATGGCTAACCATTAAAGAATCCTTGATATTCATTCATTCACAATAATTAATGAACGATTAGAATTTATTTTTATTTTTTTTTTTAATTTTACACAACGGCAATAAACTTGTCGTCCTCCATGTTTTTTTTTATTTCTTCCTATTTTAATGCGCAAATTTGTTACTTTTATTTATTCATTTATTTTTCATCATTATAATGCATGATATATCCGCGCATATTGTTTGCTATGATTTAATAATTTATATTTAAAATTTAATATAATATATTTATGTATTTTAAAATCCCTTTGTTCCGTTATTTTGTTTGAGTTTTTTATCAAAAAAACTCTCGTTCCGTTGTCTATTGTGTTTTCATTCTCTAGGCATTTGTTTTATCTTTTGATTTCGCTCTCCGTCGCCTGCAAACGCCCTTGTTTAACCCAAAAAAAAAAAGATAAAGGAAAAAAAATCTAAAACACAACCATAAAAAAGAGGAAAAACGAATAAAAGTCCTTAAAAAAAAAAAAGAAACACATACACTGCATATAATTCCAGTGTTTCAGTCGTCTGGTTCTCACTTTTTGTTGATAATGCCCCTCATGGATTAGGCAGGACCCACTTAAACGAATCCTATCGCTGGCTTCACATTACAAATCCTTAACTTAACGCTATTCAAGAAGAAACTACACACGCGCGCGCACAAAGCATACCCCTGCCGCCATTTGTGTTCAATATGTCGCCAACTAACAACACTCGTATCACGAATCATTTTGGCAAGACTGCGATTCTACATAAAAAACGATTCAACACTAGCTCGCTCGCCATTAACAAACAACTTTTCAATAATCCCACGCCTCTTCAGGCTCATTCTTCACCTCCTTCGGACTGTCGGGAAGGTTAGTCTGTGCAGGTGACGGAACCGGACTGTTCCTGCCGGATTTTGGACTGGGACTGGGTGTTTCAGGACCCTGCGCGCCAGACACCGAAGACGCATCGCTCTGAGCATCTTCCTCATAGCGCTCAGGCACAGGCGTAGGCTCAACCCTAACCGTCTCTTCGGCCTCACGCTTCACGCCATAGTCATCAGTTTTCATCACGCAGACGCCATTGATAATCACTTCATCACTGGACCGCGCGGTGGGTTCCTGCGTCCAATCTGGATTGACCCACTGAGGAGCAGCAGGCTTCCGTCGACTGGACCTCGCGGCTGACGGCGTAGGATTACTCTGCTGACCGTGATCAGTGGGCTCCCGTTTTATACTCACGGCCGACGCATCAGAATCTTCGCTACCAAGATTACTCATAGCGTCGTCTTCGTCCTCAAACTCCTGGTTGAGCTCGCGCTTCAAGGAGCCCATGGACAGGTCCAGACCGGAGCACTGCTCCTTGAGCGCGTTGGTCATGAGCGTGGCCAGGTTGGGATTAAAGTAGGGTGAGTAGGGCATGGGCATGTTGCTTAGACCCAGTCGCTCTTTTTGGATCTCCAGCAGTCTTTGGTTGAGCAGCAGTCGGAACTGCACGGGGTCAAATGGCTGGCCAGGTTCGCGAGGAGATTGCGGCTCTGGCTGACCATGCGGTGTCTGCTGCTTCAGACGCATCCGATGATTGTGGAACCAGTTGGTGATGGTGCGCGACGACAGAGCCAGTTCACCAGCCAGAAACTCGATAGTCGCCACGTTGGGGTAAGGATCTAAGGCGAAAGCCAGTCTCAAAGCCTCTTTTTGTTCTTCAGAAAACAGTACACGCTGTTTCTTGGTCGATGGTGGACCCGGGCCCGGCGACGCCGCGTGGTAAAACTCGGCCGTGTCGTTGCTGGAGGTGTCGGAACTGTTGTCATGACCTGGACCCGAGCTACGTCGACGTTTGTTGGCTTCGCGCCGTTCATTCTTCAGCTGCTGCAACCGATCAACATTGTGAGCATCGGATAGCCAGAGCTGCATTCGAATGAAGGGCTCGCGGCCCTTGATACTGAGCATGTGCCAGGGCTTGGGTTTACTGAGCAGTTCGCTGACAGATCCCTGCGACAGGCCGAGTACAGCCTCGCCAAAGATCTTCTGACCGATATTATTGGCCAGCAGGGCCTCCTTGATCTTCGTCGTGATGGTTTGAGTGTCCAGATCCTGTGTGAGCGCCGCCATTTCGTAGACACTGGGTGAGATGTGGGGATGCAGAGCGCGCAGAGGCGACGGGGTCATTTGGTGAGGTGAGTGAACACCGGCGAGCTGCTGTTGTTGCTTTTTTTGCAGGTCCTGAATACTCAGCTGACTCAGCGGATGATGTCCGCCAGGTGGAGTGAGCATCATGGCTGCTGGTGGATGCTGAGGGTGTTGTGGACTTGGCTGTGGAGGTCCCAACTGCATCGAACTCTCTTGCTGGTGTTGGGCGGCTGCTTGCGCTGCTGCCTGTGCCGCAGCCTGGACCTTGGCCGCATTCTGCAGCTGCTCCTGGACGAGTTTTGTCGGTGGCATTGGCTTCATCGGCGTGCCACAGGCTGTGGACAAAAGTAGAATAGCTTGTTGTGGGTTTAGGGTTTCCTTGATCGTATAACGGGTAAAATAACAAAAACATCGAGTATTGACCTGAGTTAAACTTACGAGGCAGGCCGCCGTAGCCGCCGGTCCTCATCAGCTTCTCCGGCGCGATTTTATACTGACTGGCAACAAGTTTATGCACCGCCTGCTCATCCTCCAAAAACATTTTCATCCGTATAAAGGGTTCCCGGCCTTTTTGCGTCAGCATGTGCCAGGGTTTGGGCCTAGCCAGCAGATCTGACACGGATCCCTGCGACAGCCCGAGCACAGATTCTCCAAAGAGCCGTTGGGAAATTGAGTACTGCGACAGTTGCTCCTTCACCTGATGCATTCAGGCAAGCCAAAAAAACATCCACAATTAAGTTAATATTATTTTTGTTACTTGGTTTTAGACGGTGGTAGTTTGAATAAGATGCTATAGTCATCATTGGCAACATACAATCCTACTTACCCTCTTCACGATGTCCTCGGTGTTGAGGTTGTTGTACAGGTCAAATTGCTGCTGGGTTATAGGCGGAAGAACGGCCTTCAGAGGCCTCTGAGTGGATGAGTGATGCGTCGGCGTGGACGGTTGGCTTATCAGGCTGTTGGTGATGGAGGCCATTCGTTGGAGCGGACTGGCCGCCGCGGCACCGGTAAAATCCTCGTTTGGTGCCATGGCAGGTGGGAGAATTGAGTTTCCCAGGGGTGAACTGGCGCTAGAACCACCCGGAGTTGATTGCGCACCCGTTGGCTCCTGCTTCGGTCGGACCAGGGAGAAGGCACTGCCTGCGTGTCTCATTGCTTCTTCCATTTTTTCTTTCTCCTCCTCAGAGACGCCGTTCATGATTTTACTCCGTGGATCCACCTTGCCCAGGGATAGGTCTTGCACCCCGCCGCCATTTGCTGACATGTGGTTTTGATGTAGGGCCTGTTGATGCAGCGCCAGTAGTCCCGGAAGGTTTGGCAGACTTGGTAGGCCTGCTAGCGCTGCATTTTGACTTGGAGTCGAGTTGAGTTTTTGCAGCTCACGGTGATAGGCGTCCAGGGCTATGCGGATCTCCTCCTGCGTGCGCTCCATCCCGTGCATGCTTTGGCCGCCGCTGAAAAAGTGCGGAAACATCGCGCTACGATCAATCCACGTTACGTGCTGTCCTCCTTTAGAGTTACTGCAGGGTGGAGGCTCTTTTTTTGGTAATTATTATATTTTTTAGTTGATGAAATTAATTAAAAATGCCTTGATTAGAGTTTGCTGACTTGAAATCAATATTTGAAAAATATTTCTATTCAATATCTTGTTTGATTGAGATAAATGGCTTGATTTTCATAAAATTTGAAAGTTGTTTTTTAATCATGATAGATTATTTCTTTTATTGAAATATTTTTAACACTCATTAAATTTTTATTTCATTATCTAATTAAGGATAAATTAGACTTGAAAGTATTTTAAGTAAAAAAAAATTTAATTGTTTTTCTTTTAATTAATTAATTGTATAATTTCACTTGTCCCAGTTTGGATACATTCTTTTTATTGCTGTTAAAAATCGATAATAAAGAGAAAAATTGTCCAAAACTGGGATATATTTTGTTATACTTAATTAATTGGATAAAAAAAAATATTTACTGAATTTCTTACCTTGCAGGATAATCTCTGGGGCCTCGAATCTCATCACCACGTCTGCCCATGAGTTTGGCGAGTTCTTCCTGATAAATCCTCACTACTTTTTCCTGGGGAATGTCGTCGTTCTCGTATTTTTTCAACCGCTTCGACGCACTGTCGTACCTGTCCTTGCCAAACGGACTCGGACAGCCCAAGCGACTCGGGCTCTTGCTGTCACCGTCGTTGGAGGTGTCGTGGCTCATGTGCAGGTGTCCAGACTCGCCGAGAATGTGAGCGATTCGTTCGTCATTCATGTCTGGCGGTGCTCCGTCCTGGGGGCCGCGTGCAAACGCCGGCAAACCCTGCTCCTTGCCTGCAACATACTCTACGGGTGAGGCACAACTTGCGGTGCGTTCTTACTCGGTTTTCCATGATGAAAAAAAAATAGTTTGTTTTTAAAATTATCTACAAGTGACGGAGGATAGAGAAGGATGGCTTGGGTTCTCGCTCGCACGGCCACACGCTGATGTTGCAGGGAAAAACAAACCTGTGTGGCTCATTGAAGTGTTCTTGTGATTATCACCATGATCGCCAGACACATCCCCCCCCCCTGTTGCACGCAATCGTGACTTTCAATGACACTGCCGGCCTATCATCCAATTGACGCGGCGCCTAAAAGACCCCCTGTTTTTATTTTTGCTGATGGCCGGCCATGACAATTTACCGAGAAGTGAATTATCTCGCATGTTGCAGAGTAGTGCAGCCCGATTATTCTCCAACACAATCTACGTTACGAGATGTGTTTCCCGTGAAGTCATCAGACGTTAAAAAAAAATCTGGGGCCGGAAATCCGAGCCGATTATACCCGTAACGATGATTGAGAACGAGCTCGACTGACAAGGGGAAACCCTCTCTCGGAATCGAGCGATGCCAATATTTAACGAAGATAATAATTAAAATGTGTGTGCGAAGGAGACGCAGGAAACTGAGGGAACTTTGCTTTTTGAATTTTCGGTGCTCGTGTATGTGTGTATGTGCACTCAATGTGTCTCCGAACGTGTTTGCTGTCTAATTGACCAATCAGGCCATCGATCGTCAACCTGCTGGGGTTCTCTGGCGATCTAGAGGCTAAATGACACCCAGCGATATAGTTAAACCGATAGAGCAGAGTGTTCTCCACCCTCTACCCTGGATTTTTTGTTTTGGAAAAATCGGTAATTCTTGAAAAATTTAGAAATTGTCAGTAAAAAATTATTTATTAATTTTTTTAATTAATTACATGAAAGAAAAAATATCTCAACAAATAGATTGAAGAAATTTCGTTTGAAAAAAAAAATTAATTTAACTTTTTCTTCAATTGAAAATTTTAATCTATTGATTTTATTTTTTTCTGAAACGTAATCAGAGTCACGAATCAAAAACAAAATGGTCGAAAAAGATTGAAACAAAGCCTAAAAAAAAAAATGTTATTTCGTCTCTAAAACTATGTAGTACATCTAGATAGACTTTCTATTTTTTTTGTTCCCGCGCTAATTTAGCGTGTCACCACGCAAAACAATGGCAGATTACAAAATCTGACAAATCGTATTTTTTTCTTCTTTTTTTTCGTGTGAACTTGGTGAGGACGGTGATGGAAATAAATTATTGAGAAATCTGTCGGTCGAGTGCGCATTGTTGCGCGCGAAGAAAGCATTGGACGCGAGTGGCAACATTACACGGCATCAGGGAAAGTCATTTGGATTGAGGAAAAGGCGCGATAAAATCTTGCTAATGAACAAAACTCGTTAGAGCAAATACATACTTCTTAAATCAACTCCCATAATGACGTTAATTATCCTATACTATAATTCTACGCTTGAAAAATTTATTCGAAGCATTAAATATTAATTTACCTCATGGAAACAACAAAAAAAAAACATTAAATTCACCAACTTTTTCATTCACTTCTTTATCGTGAGAACATTCCAAAACTTCGAAATTCTTTTTCGAGCTTCATCGACAATACCATCGGAGTCTTTTGTACTCATTGTACGCGGCCATTAGGAGCACATCAACATACACAAACTATTTTTCATTATCCCTCCCCCCTACACACACAGTCGAAAGTAATTAATGTGAATCAGACCTCGTCGAATGGACATCTCCTTCCTTTTTAACGTCTGATGTTTGTTTAATTCGATCCGACGATCAAGGCCAACCCCGCGGACCGAAACAGCGTTACCTCTCACTCGGGTATCATCAGGCAGTGCCTGCTGGCCGGAGGATAATTCTTCGAAGAGCTTGACTGATGATAAATGCCCTGATGGGTCCTAGGCCACCGCACAATGAAGCCTTTAATGACAAGCCCAGACTCCCCTCTTTGCGTTTCGTGTGTGATAAGTCGTTAGGCTCTCGAATAGGTAGCTATTTAGCTTGACAACACGAGAGTCCCCGTCACTCTCTACTTTACCTCGTTAATCATTTAAGTTATCATCAAACTTTCTTGCATTGAAGTATTGAACTCTATCATTCGGCGATTTGAAAACAATTTTTCTCAACTCACTTGCATTGAGTTTTAATTGATTTTCATGGCAATTTTGCAGATTTAGAAAATTTTTTCTCGAAATTTGGACCCTCAATTCTATTGCTTCGGATGGTACATGTCGTAGTGACTCGTAAAAAAAGTAGTTTGATTAAAAAAAAAAATTTGTTTCTGTAGTCTACATGAATTTTAAATTAAAAAAAATAATTTTGAACGGTTCGAAATTTTTTTATGGGGGTGGATCGAGTTGAAATATTTTTTAGGATAATTTTAGAAGGTAGAAGACTGTTACGTTACTTGAAAAAAATTTTAAACCTAAGTTATCATCACTAAAATTGAATTTTTAACTAATACACTTTCGTAGATGAACTACTCGACAGCTTGAGAGATTTTCCAGTAAAAAAATTTTTTTTCACCATTTAAAAATAGTTTGAAATTAGTTCAAAGTCACGTAGCGAAATTTCATCTCAACAAGTCACGAAAAAAAAAAAAAGACAGAATCATCTCTGAAATATTTTCTGCAATTGAGGCTGTGAATTTTGCACCATCGCCCACAGTCAAAACACAATTTCACAGTAGCATCAGTCACCGCGCGATGCTACATCATACAAGCACATACACACACATCCTGATTTGGTCGTTTTGATTCGGCCCCTTCTGATGCCTATATTTGAGCAGCATCGCGTCGTCGTTCGCCTTGCGAATATTCTCATCGGCCCACTTCCCTTTGCTACCCTCATTTCCAGCGCCTTCACCCTCTCTACAATTCCCAGGAGCTATTAGTCTAAACAATATGGCTGCCAAAAGCAGCGAACAATCGATAGCGGCCAGGTACTATCCGCCTGTGTAATTTAATCAAGGTAATTAATATCATCCGCGCTGAGAGCGTCAACAGTCGCATGCTGGCAACAGGACGCTCACCTATACCCAACGTCAATTTTTAGCCCTAATTTAGCCACGATGCGGGTTGAGTAGAAGGCAAAGTTAATATATGAAACAATGATCGAAACATTAGTATACAAAGTTTTATGGCAGTGCGAGCAAGAAAATAAGTTAGAAAGACATTGTTCCTAACTTCAAGTCCAGGTATACATTATTAATAACAGCAGTGAATAGACAGTTAATAGAAATTAAAGAAAAAAAACACATGAGCTTCCGCCAACTGGACCTAGGTCGGCGGAAAAAGAGGCCACACTCACCTTTCTTCGGTATTAGCGATTTAAGCAGCATCACGGCATTTTCATCACACGCCCAGCCGTGCATCTTGCGATAGCTATCACGACCCTTCTCCGTCAGCTTGTCCCAAGGCTTGGGTTTGCTCAGGAGTTCACTAACAGTGCCCTGGCTCAGTCCCAGAACATATTTCGCGAACAATCTCTGGCCAATATTGTGAATGGACAGCAGTTCTCGTACCCTTCTCGCAATATGAAGCGTGTCCAGGTTCTGTGAGGCGTACTTGTCCATGTTGTACCGTAGCATTTCTTGCAGACGAGCCTCCATAGGATCGCCCTTGGGTATTAGAGACTCGCCAAGTCTGCCGGCCATGCCAGCAGCCCCGAATTCATCTCCAAATCGGAACGGATGAGTTCGATCATCGAAGCGGAACGGACTTTTCAAACTGTCCAACACGCTCAGACCTCCGATTGTGTTGTTGTTGACTAAATGATGGCTATTGTTGTTGCAGGACTCCTCCTGCACTGGACTCTTCACCCTGGGCATGATGGCCAGCGCAGCTCCGTTAATTCCACCTGCCTCCATCATCGGTAGACTGGTTGGAGGTGACGTGAGCGCCGTGGACGATGGCGTTTGTGGTGCTGGTGGGTCTGTGCTTGGTATTGGCGTTGGAGACTTGTCAGCCGAGTCTTGGGAGCCTCCTAGAGGTGTGCAGGACTTGGCTGGCAGGTCCGTTGGTGATGGTAAGTGGTTCAGGCTCGCTGTCGGCGTTGGTGGGTGCATTGAAGACTGCAGATTTGTTTGCGACTGCGAACACTGAGGCTGATTCTGCTGGTGCTGACTGATTATTGAGCGTTCAAGCGAGCGCCGCCAATTGGCGACAATTTCTTCGCCCAGAAATGACCCGAACGTCTCGACGTTCTGCAGCGGCGGCGGGAAGAGGAGGTTCGTGGCAGCGGGGTTCGAGGAGGTGACCGACGAGGGCGTCGGGGTGGATCGCGATGGGATTGCTTGTTGGGAAGTGGACGCGGGGGTGCTTCCACCGCCCGGCGACGCGGTAGCGGCTCGCTGCAGGGGTGACGCTAGTCCACCTGCGAAAAAACAAACCGCCCCGTCACGATCAATTCATCAGGATGGTCAATACGCGCCCCGGAACGATTTCGAGCTATGTTCTCTCCAGCATCAGGGTCCACCCGCATGGAAATATATACGGGAATTTTGTTATTTCTTTTCTAATGTGTATTTATATTGATATTTTTAGATTTGTTGAATTTATTTCATTAGGTGTAGATCAGGAAAATTGTTTTGGCTTGTTTTTATTTATTTTAGGATTCCTGGATGATTCTACAGAAGAATTTTTATCCGTTTGAGGTAGAAAAGGCGGATCAAGGGAGGAGACAACGATTAGATTTTTTTTTTCCACAAGAAAATTTTTTTTCTAGTTTAGTTGGATATTTTTTATCTCCGTTTTGTGATTTTTACACTACAAGGTTCAGTTGGATATATTTTTATGCTACAGGTTGAGTAAAATTAATTAATTAATTATTTTTTCAGGATTGGTCAAATTTTTTGGTTGTATATATTCCCATGCAGAGTATTCACGATAATTTTTTGGTTCCAGATTTTCCAAAAGTGACTACTAGGTAGTGTTGGACATGTAGAGTGAGCGAAAAGCGCAAATAAAAATATTTTGAAGGTTCGGTAAGTGGGAGGGAGGATTCATTCAATAACTGTTTCGCCAAGGGTTTTGCGCGCAAGAGCGCTGAGGTAAGGGCTACGTTTTGGATGGGATGACGTTGCACTATTTCGCGTGAATCGATTCATAATAAACCTTGGTGAAGCACACACACAATGGCCCAGGGCCAAATATTGCGAACAAAATTCGCGAAAAGGGCTCGTCGTCGTCCTTGTCGCTCGTCGTCGGATCAACATCAGGGAGTGGACCTCTTTGTGTTGTATTTTTTCGGGGATGGATTGCGTTAATGATCAGGGCTGAAACGCAGATGATGCAGTACCCCGCTTGCTTGTGAGAGGATTGGTTTTTTTTTTTGGCAAGGTAACAAAAAATAAAAAAATTCAGCCTAAGCAGACAGAAAAGTGGAGAAACGACAGACAGGGGTTGCGAGGGGTTGTTGCAATTAGAGATGAAAAAAGCCATGAATTAGCTGAGAAATTAGGGGTGTGTGTGATAATTTTTTTGTTGTCTTTTCAGGACACAAATAATAATATTAAAAAACAGAGTGAAATTAATGTGGAGAAAATTTCTAGTAAAAAAAAGACAGTTCTAATGTTAATTGTCATTTTTTATGAGTTGTTTGAGCAAGCAGGTTAATAGAGGACTTATGCATATTTTTTGAATGGCAATTTTATTAATTTTATGTGGCCGTAAATGTCAATTTCATGGACACTAACAGCATCGATCTAACAAACGTGAAAAACATTTTTTTTTTTGCTTCTTCCGCTTGATTTTCAGAGGGAAAAACGTTTCCGTAGCTGCTTGGCACTTACTTACGGCCATCTAGGGTAAAATTTCTACAACATAATATATAACTATATGTATATGTATGGTTGTATATCGCGTGCGTAATGCGGCTGTATGTGTCACGCAACATCGTTATACATCGCGAATAGGAAAAAAATGTTCTCGGGGACAAAAGGGGGGATTGCAGGAAGGGGTGGACTGAATGATTGAAATGAAACGATGTGGGCCTATTATTCGCGCTTGAGAGGTCAACAAACTTCATACTCTATTCATATATTATCATTATTTCCACGCAATATCTCTTAGTCTTTGTATTAGGAAAAAAGAGTAAGAGTTTTTCTTTTCTTGCTCTATCAATTTTGTGGCACGTCGCGAGCCTAAGCGAAGAGGAGATGACATTTTGTTAGCTCGATGGGTGAATCGTTCGAGGCGAGTATTATTAGAAGAATGAGTACACAATTTATTTATGTACATTAAAATATATTAAGATAGAAAAATCAAATCATTCGAAAATATATTTACGAAATTTTTTATGCACACAGTAATAATTTTTTTTTTCAATCTGCATTCATGTAGCATTCATGATGACAAAGTGCCGTACTTTTGATTTAAATATTTTTTTCACTCAAAAATTAATTTTGAAAAAAAATGTTAATTAAATGATAATTACATTTTTTTTTTCAAAAAAGATTTTTTAAAAAATATTTTTTCATGTGATTGAACAGGTGAAGAAATTTTTTTCCAGGGTAAATATTCGAAAAGTGTGCATAGAAAATTGTTACATAAATCGATTGATTTGAAAACACGATATTTTTTTCGATAAATAGATCGTGAAGTCTTGAATGGATCAATGAATTGGGATAAAGTTGACTTACCAAGGGTGTCAGGTGTGCTGGGAGGTTTGAGGCTCTCTGCTTGTTGCAGGGCCTTTGTCCTTTCCATCAGCAGGTGTTCGAGACTCTTGCCGGGCTCGTTCGTAGGTATTTGAGACAAATCGACCGATCTGAGGACACTGATCTCGCGCTTGAGGTCGTCATAGTCTCTCTGACGGTCAAGTTTGCTTTCGAGTCGGTTGATGTGTTGGCGACGCGACTCCAGCTCCTCCTCGAGGCGTGCTGTTGTCTGTGCGCTCGTCTCCTGCAGCCGTTGTAGACTCTGCTGTAGCCTGGACACTTCCTCAACCAGTTGGCTAATCTGAAATATTGCGAAAAAAATTATAAATTATTTTTTAATTTAGATTATTAGCTCGAGTTTCTCAGCCGGGTACGTAAGAGGCTTATCACGAATCTCTTGATGGACAATTAGTTATTGGGTTCGATTTAATTATCGGAAACTTATAATCCGACTTTTTTAAATGGTAATAAATTTTTTTTTACACATCGAACACCTAAAAAAATTTTTTTTTTCTTTGAAAAAAAGACAATTTAAGCTTAAATTGATCAATTTTATCCAATTTTTTTGATAAAAAAATAATTTCTCACTCAACAAAAAATTTATCAAAGTTGTTTAAAGAAACAATGATTTTGTAAAAATGTTTTTTATCATTTTTTCGATGTGAATTCATTATGAAAAATTTTTTTTTGTGGGGAAAATAATATAGAATAAATGGATATATGATATTTAATTAATAGCGGTGTTGGAAATGAATTTGGGGGCTGACGACTCGACATATCGAACTGTCGAGTTCCCACGTGCGCGTCAGACCGGATGTAGCGTGTTCTTTGATCGACGCGCCACGTATCGCAGCACGAGTTTATTAATAACGAACAAATCGATGTCGATGACTCGTAAATAGTCGTTCGGCGAGGGTTTATACATATAGGATCATATATACGCCATATTTCTATTAGCCGATGAGTGAGCTGTAGTTTCTTCTGCTTCAATTTCTTTTTTTTTTCCTTCACGATATGATCATCATCCCTTCTGCAGAGAAATGTGTCGTTCATGAGGGGCGAAATTCACTTTTGATAGACTCGTTCATCGCTTCAGATTAATTACTAACCAGTGACTCATCTTTGGCGAGATACAAGGAGCAAATTCGCTCCTTTAAAGTCTCTTCTACTATATTATTAGTTTCCCAACTTCTCTTTTAACACGACGCAATTTTTCCTTTAAACAGAACAAAATTTGAAAAATAAAAAATTTTGAAATTATATTTATCCATGGAAAAATTAAACCATTAATTTAAAAAATAATTTTCTCAATTTATGATGAAAAAAATTTTTTCTATGAAATCATATATTTTCAAATAATAATCCAACAAATAAAAAAAAAATTATTATCTCAATTTCTGATGTTGGATTTTTTTACAAGTGATAGAAAAAAAGAAACAATTCATAATTTTAAATAAGTATGTAATTGGAGTGGAAAAAAATGTAAACATCCTCTTTCGAGGGAGGCTTTTATGAGTGAAAATAATGAAAAAAACAGGATAATTCTATTTGACGCGTATGATTGGCTACACGATCAAACTGCAAGCAAGTGCACTTGAAACTCGCATCGCCTCGCGTAGTTGAATGTGAAACGCGTGTGTGCACGTGAGAGTGGCCGCACGAATGCGTTTACCGCGCGCGGTGGCAGTTAACACACATCGAGGGTGTATGTAGTGGGGGGAGGGCTTTTGGGTTAGTGTGTGGTTCGATGCAGAGGGTAAACGATCTGTGCCAATTGTTTTCGCCCATTATTCGTGTTTCTCGTGCTATTCGACGGGTTAATCGAGGACAAGATTGAGCCTCGCGATTTTCCACCAATAAACGCATTGACTAGAGAGGGCGACTGGTGTTTGTTTTTCTCCGCCAGGTTTTATAACGTAAATAGTAACCTATTTGGATGATCGAACAGCCTTGACTCATGCCACTTCGCTGTTTATCTGATTGGATTATTTATCAGTCGCTCATCGGCACGGTGCGATGTGTAGAAAACTGTCAATTGTCCTGGCTTGCTGACTTTTAATCGATACATGCCGACTGGGATAAGTTATACGGATAACCTCATTTAATGTTGCTACGCGTGTAAATTATTTATGCGCAATTTATTGGTCGTTTGACACGTGTTATGCGTCAGCTTGGCTATCCAACGATTTTTATATTAATTTTCCGTCGATAAAAAATTATAAATTCACGCTTGATAGTCGCGAAAATATATGATATTATCAATTCAACGAGTTTTAGAATATTTTATGCAGATAAAAAAATTTTTTTTTATAGTTGGAAATAGTTATTCTTAAAAAATCGAGATAATTATTTGAAAATACTTTTAATTATTTTGAAATTAAATTATCATTTTTTTATTAATTTGATCTGATGTATATAAGAAAAGTTGATATTGATTACTTATTTATTTTATTATTCATGTGAAATATTTTGACTACAAAAATGGGTTTATATTCTATGATTAAATTATCAAATATCGACCATGAGTATAACTGTGATATAAAATTTTAAGTGTTATTTAAAATTATTTTTGGTCAGACATGTTTGATATCATTATTTTATAAATATTTTATCCAATTTGAAAAATTAATTTGTCCAATAATTATTTATAAAATCGAGTCAAATTTTTTTCTTCTTTTTTTAAAATAATAATTTTAGGAATATTTGAATATTCGGATTTTTTTTTATCTTGAATTAATTGAAAATAATATTTTTTTAGCGTTATAAAAATCGGTAATGCTTTTTAGATCGAGTATTATATGAAATTGATTATTGAATCGTTCGATAATCTCCCTCTTGGCCCTCGAGCCGCTTCCTCTTGACTCGAAACCACCCCCGATCGGAAGCATTGCAGAGTATAAGGGTGGCCCAAGTTCTCAAAGTTGCCACGACGATCGCCTAGTAATAGTGTTCGTCATTAGTGTGGCGATAGGGGGACGGGTTAACACGCCGAGGGGGCGAAGTACCCGGGGAAAGGACAGGTGGAATTAACACCCCCCCACCTGCCGCGCCACACTCTCCACCAATAATGTGGAAAATTTAATGAAGTATTTTTTGTTGCTTTATTTTCTTCTCTTTTTTGCTAATAATCACCTTTCGATATCATTATATTGTATGAGAAATATATTATAATTGATTCGTTAAGGGTTGTTCGGACCGAGCTTTTGAACTTTGAACTGGAAATCACGTCGAGATGCTCTCGATGGTGGTTGGAACCCGTTGAGGACCGTTGCGAAAGGATTAATGGAGTCTGCAGGGCGAATCGCTGATCTCAAGTGTTCAAGTGTTCGGGTTTCGGGGGCGTGCTCCACTTGAAACAGCCGCGCAGGGCATTGGAGGGGGCACGTGATGAAAAATACTGAGAAAATCCGTCCGGCAAGGTTGTTTGACGGGAAAAACTATAGGAAAACCCAGCAGTGCAATCTAGGGAAAAAACATATATATTTTTTTCTTAAAAAATTCATTCAGGTTTTGGATTTTTTTCAGCTAGAAAAATTTTTAGGAAATTGAACCTTTTTTATATACAAGGGGCTGTTTTTCGTGTTGGGGAGCTCGATTATTCATTTTTTGACTAGTTTATATATTTTCATGTGGTTAAAAAGCTAAAAAGTTCAATCCAAAATTTTTTAACAGTTTTTCTGCTAATTGATAAATTTTATTTTATGAAAAAAATGAAAATTTCAAATACAATCGAAATGATATTGTAAATTGTAAATTTTTATTTTCTTAATTGCTGCAATCTTAAAATTTCTTATGCCTGAATTATTACTATAATTATTTTATATTAAAAAAAAAAATTGAATTACAAAATTTCAAGAAAATCGAATTTGAAAAAAAAAATAAAATTTCCATATTGACATGACGCGGCTTTTGTCAGCGTCCTTTATACTATATATTGATCACATTTTCCGTCCAGAGTGTGGTCGTATAATCAATCTCTGTGCGCACACGCGTAACTAGGACTAAATTGGGGTGTTCACGGACACCCTTATCTTGAAATCTGAGAAACAAAGCACCCGCGAAAGCGCTCTGTAGAAAAAAAATTAATAATAAAATTAAATCTGCCGTAAAAGCCGAAAAAAACCTTACAAATCCTTGCGAAATTCGAGGTCACATGTGCAAAAATGGCAATTAGCTTGGTTGGCCATGGAAGAAAGCAATATCAAATCGATATCGCGAAGCAGTGAGACTGAGTGTGCAGATATAAAGCCCGTGTATCCATATATACATGCACAATCCGCAGCGAGAGCTCACCCTTCCTTCAGTCGCATCACCGAAGGGTTGCCCAAGCTGGGAAGTGGGAATTATGGGCAGGATTAATATGCAAGGACTGGATACGTGGTCGGGGGGAAGGGTATTGGTAACTCCAGGGGAACGAGAAGCATCAGCGCGGAGACCAAGCAACAAAAGGGGTCGAAGGGGAAATACAGCGAAAGGAGGTGGTCGAAAGGGGTTGAAAGCATCGAATCGCGTCCCTCCTTAGAGGCACTACACACGATGGACACCCCTATCGATTTTACAACTCGATATATGTGAATACCCACTTGTCTAATGACTGATCGGCCAAGAACCCACACCAGTGCACAGTTTCCGCGTACTACCGGGGCTTGCATATCTCACCCTGTACTACTGGCACCTCTACACCACTAGATCAACTTGTGCCCTTAGAAATTTTACCGAAAAATTCCTCTACAGTGATTGAAAAAAATATAACAAAAATTTTTTACGGTTTTTTTTCTAGTCTGCATGGTAGAAATACATATTTTTTATTCATAGGGAACTAAAGATATTGAAAAAAGTCAAAGAATTTTTTTTTCTAGAGAAATTTGTTTAAATTTTGAATTTTTTTTCGAGTTATAAGTAATTTCAGGAAAATTGAAATTTTTTTCTATAATCATTAGGGGGTTGATATTTTTATTTGAATCGATAAAGGGCTGTTTTTCTTATTGACAAACTTGATTATTTATTTTTTAACTAGTTTAGATACTTTCATACGCTTAAAAAGCAAAGTTGGTGAGATTTTTAAGTAGTCAATCCTGTGTATGGTCAGACAAAGCAATTTTTTTTTCTCTATCACGTAATAAAATTTTTCAAACAGTTTTTCATTGAGGATGGGTGTCGATCAAGTTTAATCTACCTTAATTATTTAAAAAAATGTTGTTAAAGTTAAAAATTTTCAATTATAATTGTTCCCAAACTGCAATTATTTAAAAAATGAACGTAAAGCTTGACAATTACAAACTTAAATGGTCGATTTTGCTAAACAATAGCTCCAATTGTGTATAATAGTACTTTTATTGATTAGTAACAACAATTTTTTTCATCTCATTAAACTTGAAAAATAGGTTTAAAACTCGATTGTTTTGATTTAACACTCTATATTATTGTTTTTCTAGTTAAAAATACCAAGTTCGACTTTTATAAGCCCTAAATAATCTCATAAACATAATAAATATATCATCCAGAATCCCCAATAAATTTATAAAACATTCCTAACAGCCATGTAAAATAAATTGACTGAAAAAAACAAACAAACAAAACAAGGGAGCAAAAAAAAATCCATGCATTTGAGGCTTTTGGCGTAATTGCAATGACTGAAACTTATTAGGAGGACAAAAGGAAGGGGTAAAAAATGGATGCGGTCTCCCGGGAGACACTTGGGAGCTGGAAGAAGCAGCAGAGCAAATGCCAAATGGCGATATGTGCGGGTGGGGGTGGGTTTCGTAGCGCTCGGTCATAACGAAAGTTGTGTAGAGGGTAGCCGCCGTGCGCGGATTGGTGTGTGATATTTTATTTTAGCGTTCTTCTGGGGCGCTTGGTCTAGATAAGCCTCTGGAGGATTTATGCTTATTACTCGCACCTTCCTACATCGCAGGGGGCCGCGGAGACGAGAGCGGGGGCATCTCTTGTTATATGCGTTACGGGACGCATGTAGCACGCATATCAGATTACGCGGGATATGATCATGTCGTGTAGGCAAAGGACGTCGTTTGCCAATAAAAATTCACCCCTTTCCTTCTCCGCCACTATTTCCAACCCCTTTGAATTATCTCTCGGACTTTCATTCCCCAGTAATTTCATTTATCTCTCGTGTACTTTCATGTATAAATTTTTATTCTAAATATTTTTTTTTTTCATCCTTAAATACAAATATAATAAAAAAAATTTTTCGCTGTCAAAAATTTTTTTTTATCGTAAATTGAAATGTAACGTTTGTTTTTTGTTGAAAATATTTGTATTAATCTTTGAAATTTTTTTTTAGTAGATTTTTGTACCTAGAAAAAAGTGATTTAATGAGATTGAGGGTTGGGGATGTAGGGAGGGATTGGCGGACGGGAAACTTTTGAGGTTGGTTCGATCGAGTGTATACGTGAAAACCTAAAATTAATATTAACCACGAAGTCTCTGATTTGCATTACTAGGTAGCGGGCGTTTATGAATATGTGAAGAGTATAAGGGTGAGTATAGTTAAAGGTATAAAGCGGCGCTGTGCGTAGCCCAGCAGAAACCATATATTAGCCTGGGATATTCGTCGGAAATATTGAACGCGCGAGTAGACCACGACGAATGAGAATACAGAGGGATATAGAAGGAAGATGGGGAATGAGATTTTCATGTGTGGGTGGGTGTGTGTGTATGTTGAGGCGTAGAAGGGAGAAGAAGACACTGCAAGAGACGTCCATCAGAGCGTAGGTAATGCTCTGTAAAATTTGTAATGGCCAGACGTTATCGAACACACGCACAAATATAAAGACAGTGAGCGCGTGAAAAATCGAGAAAAATAAGCTGAATTGAAACTGTCGAAAAAATATTTACTTTTCTTGCAATCCCTCGTATAGAGACTATTAATTAATAACTAAAATAATCTCGTGCTTTGCTTTTCCGCAATATTTTCATTACTATTTACCAATTGAATCAACAAATTTTTCAAGAAAATCAGAGAAATCAATTAAAATCAGTAGTATTACTATTGAATTGAATTTTTCAAAAATCGAATTAATAGTTGTAAATATATTGGAAAGATGTTATAATAATTTTTACTATGCATAGTATCAAATTAATTTATGTAGGGATTAGTAATTTTAATGGAGGAAAAATTTTTGATCTTGTGTTATAACTTGGGTAGGAATTTAATTCAAATTTTTGTTTTAAATAGAAAAAAATTTTTCTGTGATTTTAGAAAGGTTTTCATTAAGCTGGCAATAATGTATATGTTTCTTGAAGCGACGATCACGACAGGGTATAATATGTATACGTCTGGTTGTTGTTGAGTTGTCTGTGCGCCGACTCACATCATATCTATATATGTATATATATAGTTACAGAAGCCGTAATGCTTTCTCTACTATGTCGCACCCGGGCGCGCGCAAGAAGCGCGCATAAATGTCAGAGATTAGCACCGGCGCTGAGCGTTTCGTATCGAGTATTTCTGTCAATAAGAGCCGGGCACAATAGTCAACGATTCGAAAGCTGCTGATTGTGAAATAAACGCTTGACTCGTCAGGGCCGGTTACACATATCTCACTAATATACATACATATATCATGAGCATGTGTGTATACTCATCATATATGTATATTTGTTGCTCGTTCAATTCTTCACCCTCTTACACTCTATTTCGCCGGCTTTTCACGACACAACCCTCTTCGCAGTGCTGTCACACACTGTCGAACAAAAAAATCACCCGATCACTTTTAAATAATTATATATTTCATGTTTATAAAAATTATCTAACACTCTTTTTTTAATATTTTAACAAAATTACTTTTTTTTTTATTAATAACCCTTATATCCATATTTTTCTCTTAAATATCGAGAAGAAATGAAATGAGTTAAAATTCAAAAAAATTTCTATTAAAAAAATTATTAAATAATATTTTATGTTGTTAAATTAATTCTAAAGTATTTTTTGTAAAATTTTAGATTAGTAATAATTCAATTATTGGATTAAAAAAATCAATGAATCATTAATATTTATAAAGTGTAAACATTTGAATAATTAAAATTTAGAGTAGAAAGCTAAGTGGAAAATGAAAAGGAAAATTTCGAACAATTATAATTGGAAAAAAACAAAAAGAAAAAAATTACATAGAGGAAGGATTCCAATTTGTCGTGCTTGCAAAGGAAATAATACTTGGACGGTGAGGAACAAAAAGAGAGGAAAAAAAAACCCTTTCCACAATATCGACATTTTTACATGTCTCATCCTCCAGCCCGCACCCTCATCGCAGCGGACAATGCAAATCTCTTTTTCTCACCCCACCTCCGTAAGTTTTTAAATGGCATCATATCCACCCTCGCTGATCATGTGGTCTCACTTTTTGCGTGCTTTCGTCCCATCGTTCTTTCCTGCTCATTTTCCACATTCGTTTGCCCCACCTCCGACAGTCTCAAACGTAGCTGCTCACACACCAAGCAAGCTCTTTTTGTCATTGTGGCTTATTCGATATATATACACATACACGAGCCTCCCCCATCAAGTGATATGGGAAAAGGGTGGCGGGACGCGAACGCGGCGCGAGATATTGGAGACAAATGACAGTACAAAAAAGTGCATACGTGAGAACGCCAGCCCTTACGCTGACTCGCGTTCGAGGAAAGGGGTGTGAGTTAAGGGGTGCCCAACACCACCCCTTTTCCTCTGGCCGTCAGATCAGAGAGTGCGGATGGGGAGGAGTCTCGACCCTCTACGAGAATACCAATAATAAGGATGGGATGGGTATCAAGCTCTCGCTTGTCTCGTGACGTCACGCCATTACTGCCTAGTGCTTACTCCCGAGATTTTTTATTTTCAACAATAACAAGTCGTTGCCCAGTCTAAAATGTGCCCGCATTTTTTTGCCGTCTTTTCCCGCCTTTTTAAGGTCATAGTTGCCGGAAAACTCGGTGGAAATTTTTTTAACGTTCAACTAATTCAACTATGACTTGTGCTAAAGGTCGAAAAAATTTTTTAAGCTCAGGAAAATTGAGTTCTAGTGATATATCTATACCTAAACATCTATACTTAACCCACTTAAACACCCGACTAATCGATTGAAATATTTATTTAATCCATATCAAGAACATAAATAAATTTTTTTCGAGGGTATTGGACAACATTTTACATTTTAAATTGGAAAAAACAAATTGTTTTGACTAATACGTAAGAAAAAATCTTAATTTATAATGGTGAATTATTGAAAACAAATTTTCTTTGTGGTTCGTATTTTTTTTTTTAAATAGAGGGCGATGTGCAAATTGGTCAAACAAATTTGTCGACAAATTTGAGAGTGGTGCTATAGGGGTCGTCTGAAAAAATTCCCCCGTAATATACCATCAAGGCTTAAATTTTAAATATAGAAAGCTCAAGTAATCAATATTTAACAATCAATCGACACACGCGAAGCCACCGACACACATGACGGTTTGAATTTTATCTTTCCCTCGCGATCTCCCCGCCGTACGCCTATACTTTGGACAGAAGACTGCGCGGCCCTTCTGCCGAGGGGTTGATTTTAGGGGGTGTGTGTATATATGCTCGGGCTAATGAACTTCTCATTGATTGGTTAAAATTTCGTTAATACTCTGACGTGTGCTTCCATGCCTACCGCGTCTCACGTATATAGCCACCCTCACTATAACTCTCTCAGAAGGGTTGGAAGGGTGCAGATCGTACCTCGTACTGATTTCACTACTTCTCATTTTATTTCCTCGTCGTTTTTCATTGGCAGTTAGTTAGACCTCTGCGACGATTCGTGATATACGATTGCGCATAACTATAACGACATTTGACCAGTGCAGTTGTTTTTTTCATTTTTTTATGTATCTCCCTCGGCCACCCGTTACCCCATGTATCCATATATCGACCCTCTAATTTTAATATCACTTCGTTTCGCTTTGAAGTGGCTCTTTCGTTGTTAATTGCATATATCGTCACATACATACTTTCTTTCACACAAATAATTATTTTTTTCTCACATCTGCCTCACAATATGTCTCCATTCTGTCTATTATTAGAAAAAAAATTTTTTTTGTAATTTATCGACAATTGGAATTTTTTTCGTTATAAAAAATTAGTCCGAAAATTATCATCAGAATTAAATATTTTTTAAAAGGATTTTTTCATGAAGAAAATCGTTAAAAAAAATTAAAGTATGAAATATTATTTCTAAAAAATTAATTTGAAACTTTAATTGAGATTATAAAATTTGGAAAATATTGAAATTTTGATTTGTATGACTTAAAATTTTTTTGTGCTTTTTCAAAAGAAGTTTTGAGGGCATTATTTTTATTGAAATGAATTGAATTTTCTGTAATATTGTATTTTTTTTTAAGGGATTGTCACATAAAAACGTATTGCGTGTTTTATCAGTTCCATTATCCTACTTGGAAAGAACGAAAATCCCTCGTATCGTCATTGATAATCGTCAAATTGCTTTCGAATGCCAAAACTGAACTCGCACCCTCTTATACGCGTCCGCGTGGTCTGGCAAGTTTCGCAAACTCGGATGTTTCAACGAGTAAAACACACACATCAATACTCAATTTTTTCAAGTCACGATAAACGAAAGGCGCAGTTGTCGGGGGGTGAAAGAAGGGCGTCAGCAAATACGACGCTTCACCATAACCTCGGCCAACACGATCTCTCGACGAGGGTGAGACTGCGAAAGAAGTTTCTGACCCGCTTAGAAACTGGTCTGGAGTTTCCGGCACTTTGGATCGAGTGTTTCCGAAGTGGTATGGAAGATATCAGATCATTCCCCTCTTCCCACTTTTTTCTTTGCCTTTTCAATATAATCGTTCATTCAATTAGACAAGGGTTTATATAGTATCGACAATCGCCAATTCTCGGAAAATTCATCTATTCCGCCAACTTGCCGCGTGATTAATTTTCTTGTTAACACATTTTTAACTCCGCCAATAAAATGTTATCCGCACGCTTTTTACATTTAAAAAAATACCTTGCGTGAAAACGAGGAGAAAAAGTCAATTTAAGTCAGACGAAACGAACTTAAATTTAAAAAAATCTCAACAATCATTAAAAATAAAAAATATATCTTTATAATTTTTTTTTCAACCATTAATATTAGTATTTCACATGTACAATAATTTATTTAGCTGAAAAAAAATTTTTACTATGAAAAAATTATCTTTAATATCGAAATATATAAAATTAAGACTTAAAATTCAATTTTAAAATTAAAATTGAATCAAATTTTCAAGTTTAAAAAGTATCTAAATTGCAAATTTAAATAAAATATTGTTAAAAAATTATTTATACTTTAAATACCAGCATAAAAACTGTTGAAATAATTTTTTTCCGATTGAAAAAGCGTCGAAAATTGAAGATTAACGATTAAAAAAAATATTTTCTCCATCTAATGATCTCTTAATCGTACAAATAAAAGTCAAAACATCTATACCCACTGAAGGATGATCAGTAAATTCGGTGAAAACGACTCGAAGCACACAGGAATTATTTCCAGCTGATGGAACGTAAGCAAGAACAGTTGATGGTGAATGAGCAAAGTCAGAAGCCCGCATGGGAGAAGCTGCACATCAGCCTTGGAACGGGGTATTCCAAGCGGAGCGCGGGGGAGGTAGAAATAGGAGGTACAACGGCAGAGGACCCAAGGGGGGTTGAGGGTTGTCCCCGCAGCTAGGTGATGCTTAGTCCGTCCGTTTCGAAAGCTTTGGCGCGGATTCATCCCCTTCTCACTTTATTTGAGCATAATTATTGATTATTGGACGCCGGAAGGCCGGCTACTCTGAGCTGGTGGAGAAGCCAAGGCGGGGGCGCGCGAGAGGGGCTGAAGAAGCGCGGTAGTGGGGCCACAGCCACGTTCCAGGGGTGATTAAGCTATACGGCCATATCCTTCTCCGTCTTTCGCGCCACCCTTCCTGATACGTACGCCTCTATCGGTCTTTCTGTACTGACAATTAGACTGATAGGTATATCTTAGTCTGCTATCGATTTGATTCCACCCTCTATCGTGTGGGTACATTCACTGGCGTGAGGGGGGGGGGGCAGCGAAATTTACATCGGCCTTCTGCAGCAACACGAATGTCGATGTACACCATCAACCCTGCACCAAGTATATATACTATACCCTTCTCCTTCCAACCCCTTTTGCCGAGGGATCTTCAAACGTTGAAACTCACCACCCCCTTGTGTATGCAGGTTGCCCATCGTTTATTCACACTTGGAAATTTTACGGTTTTGATGAAACAAACTTATTCTCATGTTGATAAGAAGAAAAAAAAAATTTTTTCCGACAAAATTTCAAGTGGTAGGTGTATTTCTTAAAGAATTATTAAGAATGTGAGAAAAATTGTTTTATTTTTCTTAGAGTGGATAATTAAATTTAGTCTGTAGTCAATGGAATTTTCGAAGGAATAATATCTGGTATGAGGGAGCTATAGAGGCAAATCGGTAAGGACTGTTGAGGCCGGATTTCCCCACCGGACCATTGGTAATTACAGAATTAATTATGAAAGCCAGTGCATCCCTTTTCCTAATTCTCACTAACCCGAAATCCAAGTGAGATAAATTCACTTAATTCATTATTAAACTAACGCACCTGCTGGCAGTCCGCAGATAGCTATTTGATCAGTTTCAAGCTCAACTCACCTGAAACATAAAAAATATTTCAAACATTAATATAAATTAAGCATAAAAAAATTCTTTTTTTATTAAAACACTGAATTAATTTTTTTTATATCCATTGATATTTTTTGATAATATTGATATTAGACTAATAATATACTTTCACATGAAAAAATCATTTAATATATATTTAAATTAAGTGGAAATCTAAGAAATCACGTAATTATAATGCTCAAAGGGTGCATAAAAGGGCTGTTATAGCTACTTTACGTTTTTTGAGTAGAGTATCCTACGTTACGTCAGCCGAAAGCGCTTATTTTCTATTTTTGACTTAAATTTGGTTAAACAATCGATTTCGCGACATTTGGATGATAAGAAAAAAAATTTTTTTTTGTCAATCATATTTTGAAAGCGGTTCCCCCTTGGAAATCTCGTCGTTTTTGTGATTATTTTAGTTTTTCGCCAATATCTCGCTTGTTAAGCAAGATAGCAAAAAATATTATGAAGGTTAAATTATTGGGGGTTATATTTCCTATAAAAAAGTCCAATAAACTTTTTTTTTATCTCTCTTAGTTTTTGAGATACTACCAATTTTTTAAAATTTTGATTTTTTCAAATATCTTGAAAACAAAGCGAGATTCGAAAAATGTTTATAGAACTTTTTTTGTAGAATATATGATTACAAATAATTTAAATTCTATAAAATTTTTCGCTGTCTGGCATATTTACAGAATTATCGCGAAAAACCGGAAAAAACGCGAAAATCACGAGATTCTCAAAGGGTGGACCCCTTTGAAAATTTCACAAAAATATATATATTTTTTTTCATATTGAAGTCAAACGTGTTGAAACTTATTTTAGATGCAAATGATGCTGAATTGTTGTTAGTTAAAAAATTTTTTTTTAATAAACGTCCTATTGGCGTTCGTGACTCGGCATTGCAGGCAGAAAATTATCGGTAAAAATATGGATTTTGTTCGGCCATCACTAGGTGAGACACGTTTGACGGAGGATTGAGCTAATGAAGCTGTGAGTCGCGTTAATCCAACGAATTTTATCGTCAACCGCCCTCAAGTGACGTGAGGGTCGTGTCATAAAGATCCTCCAGGTGTGAGTGAGCATATCATACATGAATTTATGTACATTATATCGTGCGATGGTATCAGAAAAAAGTCAGAGCGAGAGGGGCAAAGATCCCCTGGCGTCATGACGCCGACGGAAACTCTCGTGCAGCACACAGAGGCCGCTGACAGCCGCTGTAAACCCATAAAGAAATTTGATAATAAATAGAAGGGGGGCGGGCGGCTTTTTATCAGCTACTGGCGCGCGGCGGGAGGGCTCTGACGCCTCGGGGGGCCCTCGGTGTGTGTGTGCCACGTTAGTGTACGGATTTATAATACGACAGTCGTAAAAAAAAACCCACACGGTGTTATGGTGGAGGTTTGAAGAAGTTAAATCAAATATGAAGCAAAGAAGGAAGAAGAAAAATGTCGCAGGAAAATGTGTTATTTTCTTTTATTGTGTTATATATGAATGAACATGGCAGTATATGAGATTTTGGTAATATTAGATATATTTCGAATATATTGCCAAATAAATCTCAAATATTAACACGAGTTTTTCAACTTTTCGTTATCGATAACTCACAAAAAATAAAAATCCTCTGAAAAACTCCACCCAACGATGGCAAAATATTGGATAAGGATTTTATTTACCCTCAAAAATGATAAATTAAAAACTTATTTACTATGCAATACCAATCAAAACAATATGATTATTAATTACAAATCAATGTTTATCAGAAAAAAAAATTTTTCTGACTTCTTTTGAGGTATTTTGTGTAAGATTATTTTTATTTACCTTGAATATATTTTTTAAGGTAAAAAATCTTACTATTTGAATTAAAAGTATTGAAAAAAAAAAAATGCTTTGACAAAGAATATTCTCAAAACCCAAATTTTTACGAGTTGACATTAAAAGTCAATAAAAAAAGTTAAAAATCTAAATTACTCTAAATCTTCTAAATTTTATTGGAGACAAATTTTTCTTTCTCAATTCAACGATAGAAAAAGTGAATCTAAAAATCAGACTAGTTGTAAAGAAGAGTATAGGTAGCCATAAATAACGACCAATCACTCTGACATTTTTTTTGGTGTAGCCGAACCCATTTGGGACCAATAGATTGAATAAGAGCTCCGGGTAAGAGTTATTGACACGAGCGATAGAAGCACACACGTTCTTAGATGTCTATTGATGACATGATCATGCGGGTGGGCCAATCAGGGGTCAGTAACAATGACCCCGCAGCACCAGCAGCTCTGGACCGTTATAGCCCCAGCTGATCGAAGCATCAAATGGGATCGTCATCGGTTATACGACTAGTGTTCCAACTTTAAAGTGTAATAATGGTCTGATGAACTCTGCTAGATGGTGTCAATCAAAGGAGTCCATTGCCCTCGTTCATATCGACGTGACTTTTCGCTTGGTCTTTCCATCACGAACAAAAATAAGGCTCTATGCATAGACATCGGTAATTGGCCTGATTTGCACGTTTTTCGGCGGAATTATTCAACATTTAATAATAAAAAATCCTCCGAAACAGTTATTCCGATCATTAAAAAGCTCGGAAATTTTTTTTATCAAATTGCACTCATCGATTTCAACCCTTTTATTACAAAGTTTAGGACGAAAAAAAAAAAAAAAATAATTAAATACACCTTAAAAATTTATGATTTATTGATTGAAGATAATAATTGCGGGTTTACTGAGAATTTAAGTTGCGGAGAATAAAAGTTTTTTTCGTGACAGATCGAGTTGTAATTTTATTATTAATTTTTTTTATGATTTATCAAGCTTTCATAATAGCAGTTGAGTAGAATTTTTTAATATTCTAATCGTTGCTAAATTATAGGGAAAAATTACCAGGCAAAATTTCAAACAGTTGTCAAGATAAGAAATATATTAATACTTGGAAATTGACATTGAGTGATGAAAATGTTCTATAAAATTGGATATAAGTTTTTTAAAATATAAAAATCGGGTGAAAAAATGATAATAAATAGGTAAATAATAAAAAGTACTGTTTTTTTCAGTTGTTGAATGATGAAAAAATTAATTAGTGATTGGAAATTGTTTTTCGCAATGAAAACAGGGTGGGAGGTCCGATAATGTGAACGGTACAACTACCCGATCTCATATAAAGGCTTATTTTTGAATTTTTTTTGTCTATATGTCGTGTGTGTGTGTGTGTGTGTGTGTGTTGAGAAAGAAAGGTTTTTACTGTAAGACCGACGAAACCGTGGGAAGATAAAGGAAGACGATTAGTGTCATTTGTAGAATGTCACCGTGATTTTTTGTCGGCCGAGAATGTATATACGTTGATGGTTACCGTTTCAAATTGACAGAGAATTTATTTTGGGTGGCATTAAATTAATTTTTATCGTGCTAATATCATTTTAAAAATTGTTAACTACTATATATGTCACACATTCTAGTATTATTCTTTTTTCAATTGACAAAGGTGCGATTGTATGGATTTGATTTAGGATATATGAATGAATTGAGGAAGATAAAAAAATGGCAAAAATGGCAGTTAATATATATATATATATATTCTTCTGGTTTTAATTCGTGAAATTGCGCGGCTGCAAAGAACGGAAGATCAATTGGCCAAGAGGGAATTTTTTATTCGTGTTCGTCTACAGCATTAGTTTCGTTAAGATACGGGGACTGATAGGGGCGCCGTGACGGTACTCCGGGGGCCACCTGGCCAAGGCCATTAGAATATTTCAGCTCAATCTCAAAAAAGCTCGCGCGCGAACGAGATATATGCTCGACCTAAAACTTTGTACTAAAAAAATGCGATAAATAAATCGAGAAAACAGTGATCAATAAGGACAACACACAAACTTTACACATTTGAATATTAGCGCAAACTTTCATGACCTTCAAAAAAATTTATTATAGTAAATTGTTAATTAAAGCTCAATATTTTCTATTTGAGAAATTATTACAATTTTAAAATTAATTACATAAATCTGACAGAAAAAAAATTAGAAATTAACATAATCTATATTCAATTAAAAATTGAGACCTTGAAATTTTTTACTACAAATCCGTGGTTTTTTGAGTTTTCATTGAGAAAAAAATTTTTTTCAACAAAATGAAGGGCTTAAAATGCGTAAAAAATTTTTTTATCTATTTAACATTAAACAAAATTAAAGGAGTTATTAATTAATAAACGAAAATATTTTTTTAATGTTATTAAAAATTTAAGTCAAGTATTTGATTGAAAAAAAAAAAATGAAGTAATAATTTAAATATAATTAATTGTGTTTGCTTAGTTGAGAGAAACAAATTTCTTTTTAGCGTTCAAGCAGAAAATCGAAAGAACGATATTGAGGGTGTCCGCGTTAGTCTCAGTAATTTTCGTACGATTTTATGGGAATTTAAGAATAATTCAATTAGGTCCCGGGGATCACTTTCCGAGATATGCTAATTTTCTTTCGGGCACAGACCACGTAGACTAACTACGTCGCTGGTGGTGGCGAGGGGTTGTCGTGGAATAAGAGGGTCGAAAAAAAAGAGAAAAAGAAAAAACGAGTGCCTATACCCACCTTCAATTTAAAAATCTAATCTCCAATAATCGTTTGCAGTGTCCGTGAAAGGGGCGTACGCGCGCGGAAAAACGTCTTCTGGCATATAAATACGCTTTCTTAAATATATATATAACGATTCGCTCATTTTCATTCGGTCTGATTAAATTCATTAGAGTAATAGAGGGTGGATATCAATATCACTCGAGGCAAAAGTGATTTTTCTCGAGTCGTTCGCTTATTCTTACTTTCTTGGTGTATCCTTTGGGAATAACGCATCCGCGGAAATTGTTGGAAATTACTTATTGCGGCTATTTATTTTAGTTTTGTATTAGTTAAATTTTTGTTTTTCAAGCTGTAAATTTAACGCATTTCAAATCAGCCTAATTCTACGGTATAATCAAAGTAAAATCGTTTGGCTTTCATGTATATATACAGCAGCGAAATTAATTCGTCTTGGGTTAATGTATCTGCGGGGTCGATTGCCGGGCCATCGGACCGAAAGATTCCGACCGATTGCCAAGGGGGATGGGAGTACGAATTATCGCCAGGGGTGAGCGGCAAAACTAGTTAAGCAGGGCGCCCGAGTTACCAGGCAAAGGACACTACTACACCATCCACCCTCCTTCACTCTCACAAGACTCATAAGACATCGTGCGCATCTTCGTCGTCGTCGAGGGGGATTACGTTTATTTTTTAAAATGTTTCCAAGTTCTTTCGCTGCATCGTTACGACAGAAATTGCTATTACCTGCCCCCGCCGAGGGGGATTGCCATCGAAATTAAGAAAAAATCCCGCGAGTCTCGTTATATGCCTTCAGCAGCATCACGTCAATGGAGAATTAACTGAGTATTTTTCTTTCTCCTTTTTTTTAAAAAAAAAAAAACGTCTGATCGATTGTACTTGATTAAAATTTTTTTCTCATTTTCTTTCGGTTATTTAATTTGCAGGTTATATGATGAATGAAACGATGATAAAGTTTATTTTCAACGATTGATGAGATGACCCTTTTTTTGTCTATAAGTGAGATTAATCTCTGCCGCTTTTTTGACAGCATTTCATCCCCAGCATCTGACTATGTTTATAATAAAGGATTTAAAAAATTTTCAAGTCAGAATTTCTTCGTCTCAAATTTTTTTTTTTCATGTAATTTTTGAATGGAAAATATGATTTAAAATTTTTAATTGCTTTGAAATTTTTTTTAAGAATCAGGAATGATTTTAATGAGTTTAGTTGGATTTATTTTTGGGTTAAAAATTTGTTTTTTCAATTGATAAAGTGATAGTATTTGGTGGCAGGTGTTTGACACAGGTTAAAGGGGTTATAGTTAATCGTAAAATTAATATTTTCGATATTTATGTCGATCTATAGGTTGACTTTTGTTACTCTGCTTCTTTGTGCGAGGTCATTAGATACGAACAAGCAATACGCTTCGGCTCACGGCCAAGTCGACATTTATAGGTCGACGTAGAACGACCGTCGATTGCGTTCGACTATGTAAATAACCGTCCGGTCATTTCTCTCGCTGTCACGGCAGTGTCACGCGACTTGATTCATTTTCAACTTCTTATAACTTTTTTATTGATTGAAAAAAAAAAAAAAAAACTACCGCAGAGACGCAGTAAACGCCAAATTTTACGATTTCATTCTAAATAAACTCACTTTTTTGTAATGTATTTAAAAATTAGTTAATTTTATATTTCTGTGAAAAAATGTCACTCCTATCGCGTTATCGATTATTTTATATGATTAATATATTCTTGGGATATTCCAACGATGAAAATTCGATGCATATATAGCTTATCGATAAAAAAATTTACAGGGCGAGAAATATGGACGGATAATATTCTTTTTTTTTCCATTTACGTTTTTTTTTCGGGAAAGACGTGTACATGGAGAATCAAGAACCGATCGGAAATCTACTTTTCCCCTGTGTTTTTATTCTCAACTAAACCATCGATATATTCACCCGCTCGACTGTTAGCTTGGCCAACCACTATTATTATTTTCTCTTTCCTCCATCGTTCGTATATACGTATCTCACCCTCTACGACACACTGACGACGAAAAGCATTTTATAGGTGCAAGGGAACACTGATTTTTTTTTCCACCCTCAATGAGATTCACCGCAACCGATAAACCAGATTTATCAAGTAATCACTATTTATTAATTAATACTATCTATCTACTATTGATAAAAATTCACAGATGTGTTTAATATTGTCTGACAATCAATAAGTAGTAAATCAGAAAATTTTTTCACAAAATCATACTATCGTTGATATGAAAAAATTAATCTATCAAAAATGAAGAGAAATATTCAACTGATTAAAAAAAACGGCATTAAAAATCTAAAACGGCCTTGTTCGTGCAAGAATCTTATGTTTAACAAAAAAATAATAATAAAAAATTTCCGATTTTGATGAAGAGAATTTTTTTATGTGGTAAATACATTCCGAAATGAATTTCTTGTTTTTTTTTTTTCAGACGATCGAAATTAGTATCACTAAAAATAAAAATAAAAAATATTGGAAAATAGATATGAGGAAATGTATTCGTACGATGACGTGGCCAGATCGGTCATGTTTATTTCAACGCGGTTATAAGTTGACGCGACGATGCAAACTTCGAAAGGCCTCGCTCGTTTGTATAGTGCGACGCCGAACGCGTTCGATCAGTTGAACTCACTGCCCTATCGTGACACGTACACGTGTTCGAACCGAAAGGGAACGATGTGTTTTATCGAGGCCGATGTACAGCACGTAAAATCGATGCCTCATAATACCAACTAAAGGAAGCCGGAAAAATTTAAACCAACAAATTAAGAAAAAAAAATAAAAACAGCGAAACAACCGAAATACTCAAATACAAAAACAAAATCGTTTTGAAAACTGGAAAAAATATACCAAAAGATTAATAAAATAGAATGAAGAAACAAAATATTTTAATGGAAAAAAAATTTTTTTTTGATTAGAAAAAGCTTTAAAAAATTTATTATAATTGATTTTCGTATAAAAAATCGATTATAATTTTTTGAGGAGCATTAAAACTTACTTGTCACCCCCAGGAGTGCATAGAAAATATAAATCCACACTGTTAATTGTAAAAAATTGAAAAAAAAAAAAAAAACGTGATCGCACTCAGTCCGCGGTTGAATTAGAAATGAGACGATGGGCAATAAAGACTATACGGGCTATCTCTCTGTTGAGGACCCCTCTATTCACCACACATAATATATAATTTGATTGAGTGGATGGAAATCATAGAGAGTCTTCTGTTCTCTATATACGATGATCAAAAAATATTTGGACGATAAATAACCTTAGCCCGCGCGCGCGTTTATCGGTGATGCCATTGGCGTCTTTCGATTATCAAGAATACGTTGGTCTGCAGAAAAAAAAACAGTGTATAGTGTAGATATATCATCGATCCCATTGCGAAACTCTGTTCGAACTTTAAAAGATATTAAGAGTCGATTGGTGTGGGTCATTGATCATGATTGACCCAATTTGAACACTTAGAAGTAGTTAAAAAAATCCACACAGTCTCTAGTAGCGAAAAAAATTAACATACTGATTTTTTTAATATAAAAAAAAATTGTTTCCCTCTCAAATAACCCTATGGGAAAATATTTTATCAATATATTTGGCTCGATAAATAAATATTTCGATTTTTGTAGAGAAAAAAACAAAAATTCTCAGTAAGAACTGTTTTCCTGAGTGATAAAAATTTTTTGATACGCATTATTTTAGTGGGATAAAATAGATGAGATTTTGGGGGATAATTTGGAAAAAAATTATTATCGTAGCTGCAATGGTTGGCGAGAAAAAGAGGATCAAAGTTAGGACAGTCGACTGACGGACTTGAACCCTTTGCTGGGCTATCTCAAGCGAATTAGAAGGGATTTATAGTGAGGAATGTCCAGGAGGCCGGTAAATAGTCTGAGGTGGGTTAAAACGTCGTGAAACCAGAGGGTCGAGGGTGTATAAGGCGCGCGCAAGAGGCTTCCGGCGAGGCTAGCCGCAATCTGTCCGACCGTTGGTCCGTCCAAGGGCCAAGAATCCTGCCAGCTATCCTTTGGAGTTTAGTCGAGCCCACCGATACAACAAGCTCCCTTATGTTATCGGTTGGGGTGCTTGAGCGTGCCGGAAATCAAGTCCAATCCTATCTAAAGCTGACCAACAGTGATTCTCAATCGAATCCTTCCTCTCGAAATTTATTTTCTTATCTAATAATTGTTTAGGAAAAAAAATTAATAAATTCAAAAAATACTGTTTAACACAGATAAAAGTCGGTAATTAAAAAAAAAATATATTAAAAATTTATCTATTTTAATTTGATTCAAAGTTTTCGTCAAAATTTTCCAAAGAGAATTTTAAAAATTTTCACAATTATTTATAACGCTATAAATAAGCAAGATAACAAAAAATATTATGAAAGTCAGATGTTTTGAAATTAAATTTTCTTTACAAAAACGTTATATAAGTTTTTTTCTATCTCTTTCGTTTTTTAAGATATTTTTGGTTTTTTAAAACGCTTATTCTGTGACAAAAATTTATTCTACTATTATTTGAGATTTAAACGGTGATTCATGGCTTTTAAATCAACATTAAGAAATTTTTAATTTTTTAAAGTGATCTTTAGATAGTTTAATAATGAAAAAAAAAAATAGAAAATGATTAATTTTAATTATTATTTGTATTTTCAGTGTGATTTGAGTTGGTTCGAATGGGACAGAAAATAATTGAGAAAACTTAAATGAACTTGAGAATCCCTGATGTCCATGGTGTATCGCTAGGGAAGAGTATATGCTTCCTAGACAAGAGGCTAAACCGACAGTGCGTTACACGATCCCAAAGTTTACAAGGGACGTACGTCCCCAAGGACATACAGTGCAATCACTAAAGTTTCATTGATTTGAATAGAAAAGAAGTGATAAAAATATTTCACAGAGAGAGTAGCGTAGAAAAATAATATCTGCGACTGAAAAAATTACTGAACGAGAGGGGGTGTGAGTGGCGCCGCGACGATGATGGGCCGGAAAATGTATGGAGTAAGCGCGGAGGAAAGTTGGCCAAACTAATAGGACGATTTTCGACGCTGGAGCGTTTAATTAAATTAATTATATGCGAACCTCTAGCGCTCGTAATATAAATTGTCAGGGTGGATTTTGGCGAATGCCACCACGATCGCCAACTTTGATAGTTACATTTCCATCCATCTATAGCTCAGAGATACATTTTACCTTCCTTTCCCTGTCTGTGTGATTATAATACGATTTTACGTGAGCAAAGTTGCATAATTTAATTATTTTAATTTTTTTTTACGCGGCAGATCGTTTCAAACTTTTATATATATTTTTTTCACATTTTTTTTTCTGTGAATACTTGAGAATTGTTAACAATAATATTAAACTTGTGTTACAATATGATTATTTGAACATTTTTTCTTCTGTCTAAAATTTAAATTATTTATGTTTTCTGTGTTTTTCTATTCAGGGATATTTTTTTCAAGTGATTATTGAGATTTTTTGTTAATACAACTGTAGAAAAACATTGATAAATAGTTTTTTTTTTTTATTTTATTTCTCTTTTCCAATGGTTATAGCAAGGAAAAAGCGTAACCAGAGCCTGTCCACGCGTTTATCCTCGCAATATACATATATATTAACGTATATCGCGTTTTCCGGGAAAAAGCGAACTTTCCAGGCGGACGGATCCTTGCTAGCCAGACGGTAAATACATTTTTAAATAAGAGTTTTTTGCCCTACCCACTGTGCTCACGGTCCCGCGGATTTCGTCCCCGTATCGGGAATTATCCTTTGGTTTGTGCATTATCCTTCGGCATGGGTTGAGGTACCATCAAAAGGTATAGACAGAAAGCCTGGCTCGTCCATAACCCCAACCACTAGTGTCTGACTTGTGCTGGGGGATCGCTACTTAATGCGGAAAACCGAAGGCATTTCTACCTCTTCCCTTTTTCGCCTCTCTTGGCATCTGCCGTGCACGAAAATTTCGCTTTGATAAATTATCCCTTTCACGTGATGCTATCGTCGCTCTCTCCACTCGCTTTATACTTTATTTCACATCTTTTTTCAAAATGTTTCAATACTTTTTTTCTATCTTTACTTCCCAAAAAAACTTTTTATACTCGTTAGTACTAATAAACACATCTGATGATGGTTTATATGCGATACATGGATTTTTTCAGTATATTTTTATAGATAAATTAAATGCCTCGGCGAGCTTCGTACCGCCTAACAATCGATGAATGTCGTGTTGCGTTTGCGTAAATAAAGTTTACGCAAACGCAACACGTAGGGTGTTAACAAAATATTTGCTTGAATGGTGCAGATTGCATTATTGCGTGTTATATTTTTTTCTGGTTATTAAGAAAATTATTAATTAAAAACAAAAAATGACCCGAAAGATGTTTTGAATTTTTTTTATCATTGGAAAATTTTTTTTTCCAAAGAGAAAGGGATGAATATAGATAAAAAGACAGTCTCGGAGAGACAAAGGAAGGATTAATTTTAAATATCATATAGACTCGGACAGCCAGCGTTCAAAAGCTGAGCTTAAACACTTGTATTAGTTATACATTATATATGAAAGGGAAAAAAATTGTTCAGTCGACAGTAAATTAAAGACAACACATATTTCTGCAAATGGATCGATGAATAAATTTTCAATTAATTTATCGCATAAAATCAGCTTGAAATAAATTTTATTTTAATAATAGATTTTTCAGTAAAACTATGAGTGAAAAAAAACACACACACACACACTTTACCTCCCCTAAAAATTACTTTTCCGTGGAGATTGATATTAGCCTCGGCACACGGAATTTTTAACTAGCACACCCAACCCCTTTATTCATTGTGCCGCGAAAGCGAAACAGAAAAGTTATGAATCTAATTTTCATCGTATTTGTATGCCCTATCTCTACCGCACACACAGACACACACACACACATATATACGTATATTCTCACATACATCTACCATTCCTTTTTCTCGACTCAATCCACAACCCCCTTCGATAATAAAGCCAGCGACTTCGTTAGCCATAAACCCCACCTTTCATATTTTGTAAATTTTTCATTCCTTTTTTGCCTTCGTCTCATATATCCTGATTAATTTACCATTTAGTTAGACGAACAATATTTTTTCCCCACCGTTTTTTCATTATATCACTTGAAAAACTTCCATGACAATATTAGAATGCAGTAAACCTCCTCAATTGTGTCTATATCTGTTTTATAGAATTTTTTTTTCTCTCATTAAAACATTTGATTGCATTTTAGCAGTGCTTCAGTCACGATTTATTTGCATCAATATTTTGTTTTTTTGGGTCACAATTCAATTTTTTTTTACCGTCTAGAATTTTTTTTTCACGTCATATAAATACTAAAAACACGAAAAATAATTAATAATAAATTTTTTCCTCTCATTATTATGAATAAACAATCAATTTTAACAAAATGAAAATAACAAAAAAAATATTTTAAAGAGTTTTTTGTTTAATATATGCCGTGAAATTTAAAAAAGATCAATTTTCCATGGTTTATTAATTTTTTTGCATTTAATTTATATTTAGAAATAAATATACAATAATCTAAGAATGCAACTTGACATAAATAATTGTATATAACTTGAGAATTACCATATATTTATAAAATATATAAAGCAGTGTCGTGTGTGCACGAACAAAAGTCACGACGATACGGCATCATTTCTATAAATCTTTGCGCGAGCGGTGGCCCGATAAGGCTAAAGATTGGCAATGCTGATGAGTTTAGTCATCTACAGTATGTGTAAACCTTGGCTGTAGGTGATATTCGTATTTTAAAGTTGATGCAGGTCTTAGCGAGGGCGACATTGCAGCTCGCGTGTCCGTTGAAATATCTTTAAAACCCTGTAATTGCGATGCAATCAACACACAGACCGTGATCCGATACAAATCTGAGGCAAAGAAAATGGCGGATCGATCGATGACTTGGCCAAGAGTTGAACCGACTTTGCAGCCAGACTTGAAATAAAATCGTCAATTTTTTTTATGCATATACCCGGATTTTATATCCGCAAATGCAATGCGAATATCTCGCATATAGTTAGACGCAATTTTGCAACGGCTACGCCGAGTCTGAGAGGCCAGAAGTGGCGAAGGGTCGCGTCATTTGCGCGGCTTTCTGTATTTTTTTCTACACTTCAAACTTACGAAATGAATATCTAACGATATTGGCTCTCTTTATATCCCCTCATGTCTCTGCCCGCAATCTTCCGCGCCTGTAAATGCGCAAATAGGCACACGTACGTCGGTGCTTCTGGCTGTATATCTATATACCACGAGTAATTTTCACTCAGGTTAAAAGTACGAATTTTTTTTTTTCTCGACTTCAACCGTTAATCAGAAAATTTTTATTGCGTGTGTTGAGGTAAAATAACCATTAGAAAAAAAAAATTACACTTTTTTCAGTAAATATACATTATCCAAGTATAGGGGAGATTATTTGATTGAATTTGAAAACTAAAATCATTAAAATTATTATTAAGTGATCAATTTTTGTGCAATAGTTTTAAACACTATTCTCCCATGAAAATTTATTAAAATTAAATACAATTAAAAATTTAAATACAATTAAAAAATAAAGAAAACATGAAAAATAGAATTTTCAATTATGAGATGTTATAGATTAAAATGTTTTTTATAGTTTTTTTTATTAGTTATTAAAAATATCGCTTGTAAAAATTTCTTAAAACAATTGGACGTGAGGAATTGCAAAATAAGGTTTTAATTTAGCATATTTCTTCTTATTTCTTGTGTTAAATAAACAATGAAGCTTTACACCTGCGTATTTACCGTGCTATACGAAATCACGAGCGATTATCGCGGTTAGAAAGGCGACGAGGGCAATCCTGACGGCAATGTAGCGACCGCAGCTTGACGCGGTAGCGTTCGGTTGCTATAGGGGGTGGTGAAGAGCGTACTCACCCCATTCAGCGTCCTCTATATCCACCTCTAGCACGCGCGTCAACCTGTATATAGGTAGAAAGAGGTACACGCACGTACGGGCATCGCGGCGCGAATGAAAGAGCATGAGTATCATGAGCCATTCACTTGGAAACAAGTCTCATCGAGCGTGTGATTTTTTCCCCTGCCTTCTGATGTTTGAGATTCATCAAAGATCTCACCCCCAATATTTTTTTCATCATTTTAATTTCATTTAAGGATGTCTATATATGAGGTAAAATATTTTAAACGTGTGCCTGAAATTAAACGCAAAAAAAAATCCTTTATTTTTTCCGAATTTCTCATACAACTTCGTAACTATATACATGCCATCAAAATGATTTTTTTGAAATTTATGCTATTTAAAATATCGCAAAAATGAAAAAAAGATAGAGAAAAAGTTGTTGTAATATTTTTTGTACAAAATTTAATTCTCTACAATTTAATTTAAGACTTATTTCATTATCTTGCTCGGTTACTGAATTCAGATTTCGAAAATTTGAGTAAAAAATTGTTTTTTCATCATTAATCGAGATTAATTTTCTTCTTTATTGTTTAAATTGATTTTTATGAAAGATTTCAATGATTGAATCGGGTTTATTATTTGCAAGTGCCACGATATATTCGGGATAATATTGTAGTAGTATAAAATAAGTGAATTGAATTTACATCCGCTAGGTACGAGGCATTATACCCCGAGATATTTGTACTGATAGGAAGATTTGCTGATAATTAAGCGATAAGACGCAATCGAGAACTGCGCGGCGCAGATGGGTGACAATAAAACAGAAACAAATATATATTACCGCTAGTGTAGAGTATACACCAAAACGATAATTTTATCGCGAGACGCCGATGATATACCAATGCGCCATGACGACATCGTGAAGCAAAGTCATAAACACACCAATTGGGCTTTGTAGGCCGATAGATTAATTAAATAGTGATGATGACAATGATTCGTATAAGGCGACTGATATAATATGTTAGTTATAAGATTCACTTCGCTGTTGACTCGATACATTCTTTTTCGTGTGCCTCTATGTTATCGCTTATTATCAATGTTGATCCTAAAATCACTGTTGAACATTGAGGAAAGAAATTTCTGAGATATTATTGTGCAATTTAAACATATTTTTTCTTTTCAACTCTAATCCAGAATAAACAATCAATCAAAAAAATAATAATTAAACTCGAAATTCTTTAAAAATTTGATTGAAAAAAATTTTTTTATCAAAAATTAACGTTAAAAAACTTGTAAAAACTGTCAAACAAGTCATAAAAAATTGTTTTATCTAAAATTAAAACCGAAAAACTTATATAAAAAATGTCAAACAAGGCATAAAATTTTTTGTTAATTTTTGGATTGAATAGAAATTTTTTTTCCATTTACAATTGTGTGAGGAAAATAAAAGAAATACCCTGTGATTGATATTCTGGCATGAAAATGTCGACAATTGATGGGTAATCTTCGAACAATCCTGCCACAAAACCAGCGCGCGTCAAACAAAGAGAAAAGTGTTTGACAATCGACACTTGCGTTGGAGGGAAAAAAAGGAGGCGCGTGAGGCAAAAGCAGCGTGATAAAAATACCACTTAAGGTTCAATAAGTATTCTCAACAGAATCAATACTGGAAGACCATCAAGTCTGCGCGCATTTCAAGAAGTCGTCTCATTTCACCGTCACACAAAACGAAATTGACTGTCGAGTGTCGTTTGTTCGACGCTTTTCGGCTCGTTGTAATCCCCGCAGCCGATAATCGCCGATCCCCCCATTCCACGAGCTTTTATTCAAGCAGCCTCTCGTATTCTTTGGCATTTGCTTGTGTGCAATATTCGCCCTCTGTACTATACTATGTCTCAACGCCACGACGCGGAAAGCAGCCCCTTTTACCGGATAAGAAATTTATTTTCATGGTTTTTTTTTGTTTCTCTTCTTATCTGGCTTTCTCAAAGAGAACAATGTCTCTATTGATGTAATTTCATTGATTCCTATAAAGTTTCTATTAATTCTAATAAATTTAAATTGTTAGAAATAAAAAATTTTGAGCGGAGAAAAAAATTTACCTCTTTATCTTTGGCCTGTAGCTCATGTTCCAAGTTACTGTTCGGTGTTCTTCTTGGATTACTCGTTTGTTCCTGACTCGGTTCTGTGCTCTGTACATTCTGGGGCGCGTGTTGCCCCTCAGTCTTGGAATTGGCAAGTTTTTCTTTCAGTGCCGACACCTCTTTCTCCGCCAATGTCGCCCTCTGTAAGCAAAAAATAACGATATAATGCTGTATAGTAATTGCAGAATTAATTTATAATACAAATACGTTGACATTTATACATTTGTATTTTTACGTTTTCAATGCCCATACGATATATCGCTAACAAATTGCTTTCAAGCATTTTTAACGTCTTAAATTTATGGTTAATGCGGCGCCTGCATGTCAAAGCTAATCGTCGTGCACCTGGAAATAGCACAACCTCGAAGTTTCAAATTTCTTTGCGTATAAACTTATTACCGTCGTGCTCACAAGCCACTAAGGGGTCTACTAAACTTACCAATTTCAATTAAAAATATTACAAAGAAAAAGAAAAATTATACAAAGGTCTGAAAAATATGGAGTTATTAGGAAAAATCTTCAATAAATGTATTAAAAAAAAATTCCGAATTGCAAGCAAATCATGTTAAAAATATTTTTTTTTGATGTAGTAAAGTATTAAATATTTTCACGATACAATTGAATTTCTTTTGATATAATTTCATGAAAATTTCAATGATAAAGCCGAAGAAAAGGGTCGTATTACATGTGTTTAAATACAGTTTTTTTGTGAACAAGCTTGAGAAATATATTTAAGTAGTATAAGGGGACAGGGAAAAATTGTGTGACGAGCTCAGTGCACGATCGCGCGCGGCTACTTTGAATATAAAAGCCTCTATAATTAATATCCGGTGAAAAAGAGGGCGAAAGCGCTGCCACGAGCGATATTTATTGGATATTTTATGGGGAAAGTTTTAAAAGATAAATTCAACAGCGTATCATCATACCCAAGTGACCAGTTTTTAACTGTTTTATCGCTCCAATAGCCGCAGAGCAATAGTTCAGCTATTAATGTTGAAAAATTAACAGAAATTTTCAACAATTAAATTTATACAAACACTATTTACAGTGATTCATTTTATTACAAATTTTTTTGGTGAAATATTTTCTTGACGAAAGTATACGAGTAACAATAGTTTTGATACACAGTAGTCGATTGAGAGGTTATATTGAGACACATGACATATATTCAGTATTTGTTTGTGTGAGTAATAAGGCATTGTTTAGCTGGAAAAAGTCCTTGACGATGTTATCGATAATTGCGGAATGATACGGGAAACATAAATAGTCGTATGTTCAAGACCTGTAATTCACTGGCAATTCCAATGCTCGCGACGGATGCGTATCAATAGACTGTACAGATGGGAGGGCATATCCGGTTGCATTAATACATCATGAAGAATTGAAGAGAATTTTTTTTCGCCGCTCGCGCAGACGAATATATTCACCACATTTCAGAGAGAGTCAGAACTAACACTATAGATTCACGATAAAAAAAAATCCAATTGACTCCAGATGGTAATTAATGAGTCTAACACATGTTGAAACAGAAGATTCGAGTCTCTGATAGAGATCGTATATTGAAGCATGTGTTCATCGTTATAATTATTCAAACCTTGCCGCCATCATGTTTTTCCGCGAATTTATCAAACCAACTATCGATTCTGTCGATAAAACAGTTTCAGAAATGAAAAAATCAACAAAAAAAATTTTTTTTTCGTTCGCAACTCGAACGATAATATAATTTACTATAGTTAATTTTCATTTAGATTTTTTTAGTGTTTATCTCATATTTACATGCAAAACTATTTTTTTGTAATGGAAAATTTCTTTTAGAAAACTATTTAAAACATCCAACCGTCGATAAAATAGAGTTCACGACTATAGTTCTTACACAAAATGATGATAAAACAGAAAAGAAATTTTTTAGTCGTTTTAATAGTTGTGTATTTCATGGAATTATAATGAAAATATAGTATAAAAATGATTTTAAATAGAATATAGGCTTGTAGGGGTGTTGATGTGCGATTTTCTCATTAACTATGTCTAGAGAAGTTTGAAAAAATGTTAAAGGAGAAAAAATGTAAAAAATTGTGTTGTGGAAAAATGAAAAATCCTGTTGATTGATTGAAACTAATTTACACTCGATTGTCTGGGCAGCCGAGATATAATCCAGCGTGCACACAAGCGGCAGAGCAGAGGAGTTAAGTGGCAGCGCGGAATCCGTAGCTATAAGAACGTCAGAGACCAAAGGAATCCCCATACCCTTGAAGGCGGATCATTGCCGAACTCGCGGAGTCAAGGCTAAGGATTTCCCACCGGTGGGGTGAGCCTGTTTCTTCTGTCTTTTTGTCCCTCTTCGTCTTCTTTCTTCAGCCGCCTGATGGGGAGACCGTATAATAAGACCAAGAAGCAGCTATTTCTACAGATGCTCATCAGTGGCGCGTCGCTCGTCGGATCCTGTGTGTCCATGTGTGCTGGCATCCACCCGTCGTTCACACGGGATCCCTTCTCCACCCGGGTATTTAGGTATCGGCCACCTTACTATGTGCGTGTGCACTGCAAGTCGCAACAGCTGGCGCGCCCTACGAGAATTCTTCTCTTTTCCGTTGCACACACCATGCAATCACTATCAATTTTATCTCTATTACCAGATATATATTTTTTTCAAAAACTTAACAATTAATTCATATATTACGCATCGCGCGTTTTAACCTGTGATTTTTTTTTCGAGTACAAGAAGAATGGTGTGATATTTCAAATTTTCTCATTACACAGAAGGTGCGAGTGATCTTGCTCATCCACCGCCCTGTTTTCATTCGCCACCCCTGCACCATTCCCACCCCAATCACCCCGAACACCCCTCTTCAATCTCACGCGCCCCTTCGTGTATTTATTATTAAGATATCGACCGCGGAACAGAGCATGGCTCATCATCCCGCGTCGTTGATGGTGTTGTTACATCGCAGATCGAATGTGCCTCGGCTCATCCGCTGGCTTACGAGCCCGAAAAAACTTTCCCTTAATACCCCGTCATTAGTTATAGAATCAATTCACTGATAACGAACAGGGAAAAATCTCGGTGGCAGGGTGAAATTTTTGAATTATATATTCATTTGTTTTTTATGAAGTTTTGTGATTTTAAAATGTTATATGAATATTTGTTTTTTTTTTTGATGCAATTTGTTTATTTATTTGTCGAGGGCAGTGGAAAACTTTTTTTTTAATGGATTTTTCTTGCGCAATAGTTGGAAAATTGAATTTTAAAAATTTTTGACGTGACTAATTAAAATAAGCTCAACATTCAGTTGACAGTTTAGAACGAATTTGAGCATCCGACAAAAAGCAGAGACTGAACCAGATTCACAGAGTATCTGGAGTCTTAATATATCTGAAATACCACCCAAAAAGTCCCGAGAAGCGCTGTCAAACTTCCGACACTTGTGCTCTGGTTAAAACTGTTGATTTTCAAAAGTTGAAAAAAAAAAAAGAATCATCTCTGACAGTCATGTATTTTTGGGGTCATCGATTTTTAAAACTAAATCATTCAAAATATTCTTATTATCTCAAATATTTCGAAAACAAAGTAGAATATAGCAAAAATTTATTCTAAATTTTTTATAGGAAATTTAATTCTCTATTATTTAATTTCAGTAGTAATTTTCGTTATTCCGCTTATTTACCGAGTTATTATATGAAATGTAAACGAAAAAAAAAATTTGTCAGAATTTTTTTACATTTTTGACTTTGTAACGTATCAAAAAATTAAATTATTAGGATTTTTTCACGTTGATAGATGTCTTAAAAGTCGAGATGAATTCCGGAGAAAATCAGTCCATAACACAGTCTAATTTCGGAGTATACAAACGACAGTATCTCGCATGGAGTTTCCTTAGCCGAGTGGAGAAAACACGTGGACACGTATGTTTCTGGTAGGAATTGGGCGTCTGTTTGCATGGGGGCGAATCTGATGGGGGAGCTGGGCGCAGTGTGTTTGAGAAATGTCAATAAACCATCCGGGAAAGGGGAGAGAAGCCAACGAGAAACGCCAAAGAAGAAGTCGAAGTGAATATCAGGGTAAACAATGGAGACGTTGGAATCTCCAGGATGATCCTGGCCGCTAGGCATCGGCTAAAAAATTCAAAGACACGCCTTTGATGTGTGTCGTCGTACCGGTGTCTTAATGAAAAATTAAAGCCCCTTCTTAAACATCATTAGACACAAGCACCTCTCTTTCAAGTTCCCAGCAGACCTCAGTTTCTTCGTTTGTCTTGGTCTTTTTCATCCTATGACTGCTGGTGCATTAACCGCCAATCATCCGCTCTATAACTTCTTTGCTTTCATCCAAGATATTTCCAGATTGGCGAATCCTTTGCCGAAGATCCTTCGGCCAACCTCCGACACCTATTCGACATTTTCTTTTTTTTTTTTTTTTTAGATTTTTCAGAGGAGCTTATTCTCCGTGATCAAAGGGGCTTCATCGACTCGTGTATACACACCATTTCCCCGGCTCCCTCCCATCTTCACGTTGGTGTCAATAAATCACAAGCCTCGGGTACATGCACTTGAGAGGATGTGGAGAGGGCAAAAAAATAAGTCCGGGTGGTCTGTTCTTGGGAATTCGTCATCAATGATCATCTTCATTACTGCCAGGAAGTCGGCCATTAATGAATTTTCGGTCGCTCGATTTTATTGAATTTTTCAAACTCTATATGTCAATCAGATATTTTATCTCTATTCCTTTTTTTGTCGCATTTACTTATTCAAAATTGAGGTATTTTGAGTTTTTATAGTGTTTTTTTCATTAATGTTTCAATATAACTCAGTAAATAAGTGAATTCATGTAAAATACATGATATTAAACGATATAGAGCACACTCCTTTTGGTTATTGTTTTAAAAAGTTTAAAAATTTATAAGTCAAATTGAATAGAGCTCATCCTATTGCTTTAGATAAGGGGAGTGCAATGTTGCTATAGTTATAAATGATAGAAAATTTGATTTGGTTTTCTTAATATTAATCTGGTTCTCTAAAATGAGAGAAAAAAATTCGAAAACCATTAAAACAAATTTTCGATTTATAAAGACCCGATTTTTTTTATTATAAATGTGAGGATTTTTGTTGGGAAATAATGGGCCTACAAAAATTGACAACACCGAAGGCTGTTCGTTGAAATCGTCTCGGACAATGGGGTAAAATATAAAAATTGATAATGCCACGGAAACAATGGAAGATTCGATGTGTCTCGCGGATCGTCGAAGCGCCCGAGGTGACGTGTTTCCGAGGGGAGAGAGTGGGGGAGGCATCAGAAAGGGTTGCGACGCATTGTCGCAATTTGCATGAATCGATGGGCGATTGGAACGAGTATGCACGAATGGCACGCTGCAGTTATAAAGCAATACCCCTCTCACGTGTATATACACAAATATATGTATACGATATATATACGTTTATAGATATATCGACATACAAGAACTATAATTCGACATCATACAAGCCTATGCACCGAGATATGTATGAGCCCAAGCGCACAGGCCAATCGAATTACCGTTTTGCCATTTCGATTTGGCTGTTTTCAGTTCAACGGTCGACAATTGTTCTTCGTTATGGTTTCGCAGAGCCAATAATCTTTGTGGGTATTGACGAAATATGTGGACACGTAAATTACCCATGAACTGGCAATATCGCACTTGACAAAAGTGCAATTAAAATAACCCATTATTCATCGAAAATCTTGCGGTAATAATCGAAAATAATCAGCACTACAGTAGCTACAGATACAGTCGGTAAAGTAGAGTCCTCTCACATTGTTTAATCACGCTAGAGTATAAAAATATTAGTTTTTTCATTGATTAACTGTTTTAAAAAATTTAATTCGCGAAATCTCAATTTTATTGCAAGGACTAGTTACAGGGAGGGTTTATTATCTAATTTAATCGAAAACTATTCAAGTTATCAAATTTTTTATAGATATGTTTTTTGTAGTTTAGAAAATTTTCTAGAAAAAAGATGGAAGGTAAAAATTACGTAAATCTGATAGTTTTCAAAATATTTTAGAAATAAAAAAAAAATAATTTTTATAAGCAATAAAAGATAATGCTTTTAGGTATTAAAGAAAATGCAAATGACTTTCTCCGCATTCGTACCTTGAAATATCACTATGGACATTTCCCTGTACACAATACAGACTATATTTTTATGGGTCTCGCTGCCGCCGCGGGGCTCTCTGATGGCACCCCATGGAACGTGATAAAAAAAAAGAAAGAAAAAGAATAGGACACGGATTTGAGTATAGACGTCATTGTTTTCGTACACACGTTCCCCCAATGTGTATATGCGAGGTAAAGGGGGCAGTTGGGGGTGAATCTCCACCTCCATCACACCACCTCCGCCGAAAACGACCCTTATAACGACGTGCACGCACTTTTTCATCGTTCTCTACATTCTTTCACACATATATTACAATATTACGAAGTGTTGCCAAGCTACTTTTTTATTTATTTTGTGTTTGTGTATAGCGTCGTGGTGCTGCTGCCCTGTGTGCGCGTGAAATTCATCGAAGCACCGGCATATCTGCTTGATATATATCCCTGACTTTTCTCGATGGTAACATATAAATTTTAATGATGGCCGCGTGATGAAAATATAAGGAATAACGTTCTGCAATAGATATTGATTATGTCTATACGTGTGGGGTCTTGTTATTTTTTTTATTTATTTAATTCACGATTTTTCATAAAGTAAAGAAATTTTTTATCATAAACCATCAATTTTCAAGAATATTTTATTTAAATTTAACGTGAAAAAAAATTTAATTTCCAAGTTTATTAATTTTTAATTGAGTTAATTTTTATGTTGAAGAGAAAAAAAAATTTTTTTTTTCTCAATAAAACATCAATTTCCGACGATATTTCACTTTAATTCAACGTTAAAATAATGCAATGTTCAAGTTTATTAATTTTTAATTAAATTTATTTATTTTGTTGAAGAGAGAAAAAAAATTTTTTTTGTCGAAAAAAATTTTTTTATCAAGTAATAAATGTCAAATTGATTTATTTACGTGGCTATTATTCAATTTGTCATCCAATCTATCTTTACAAGTTCATATATATATAGGTAAGAAAACAAAATAAAAGGACGCATTTGAATTGGATATATCTCAATGAAAAATTTCCTCATTCTCGTCTCTGTGTGTATGTATAACCCACATTGTTCGAAAGAAGACAGGGGAAACAATCGTGTCGCCTGGCGGCTTCCTCGCTTCCGTTTTTTTTTCTCTTCTCTCTCTCTCTCTCTCTCTCATTTTTTTTTATTATTTTCATTCCTCTTGCCCGGACGGTGAAACAAAAACCTTGTCCCCTTTCTGGCCACCCCTTATAGCTTCCAATATACTATGCGTGTACACGTATATACCTATATACCCAGTCGATATGCAAAAACGGACCCTCCGCTTTCTTGTATGCACGTCGTGAGCGGGCACAATGAACGGGTAATAATTTAAAACACACGAATAAAATCGATAATCCTAACTTCCCTATAACCCCTTTCCTACACCCTTCTCATAAGCCTTTTAATGTTTTACTACTCGCGAAATATTGCTTTAATCACTAGAATATACGTGACTTTCTTCGTGATTATATCTTTCTTTTGAAATTATTTTTTTTTATCAATTTATTTACCATCTCTAAGCAAAAATTTAATAGGAAAAAAAATGTTTTCATGGGAAAAGTATTTTTATTCTTGAATTAATGTGATTTTCTCTTTCAAGTATCAAAATTATTTCAAACATTTCTAAACCACATTTAATGAGAAAATAAATAATTTTATTCGACGTTTTTTTTTTTTTGATAAATATTTATAAAAGTGTCGAAAAAAATTAATAACTGAAGATAATTGATAAAATTGGAATAAATTATTTTTTATAGTATATAAAGGGGGTAGTTTTTAGGCATTTCAGAAAAAAATTAATTTGAATGAAATAAGAAAGGGAAATTTTATCGTTTACAAAAAATCGACTATTTGTGGGGATGATTTAAAGAATGAAAATTTTTTTTATGGAAATAAAGTTGGTTTGATTAGACAGCAAAATCAATGATTCGAAAATCAATACACAGGCTTTCCCAAGAGTATTAAGACAGCCTGAAGGGTGGATATTAGAGAGACTACATGAACAAGATAGGGGGTGAAATGAAACTGGCGAAAATTCGACGCGAGGTAAAGGGACTCGTCTATATACTATTTTGTCACCAAACCCTTCCTCGCCCTTTGATAACTAATTAGTGTTTTACCCCTCTACCCTTTCGCGCCCCCTCAGTGTCTTTTATCGTCCCAATCAGGGGGCGGGGGTTCACCCTTTCTCGTCGCCACCGATGGGGATGGGATTTTCTCCCTCCTCGCGCCTCGAAAGATGGCGAATCAAAAAGCTTCAACCGGAGGAAACTTTCTATTCGTCATCTTATTTCTGCAGGAAAATATAAAATTTTCGATTTTTCGTGATTTGGGGAGGTAGAAAAAAAAATTTTATCTCGACTTTTGATGATGATGATGATGATGATGATGATGATGATGATGAAAAAAAGTAAATAGGAAGCCAGAAATGTTAATTTTACATACGGTTTATATCTGCTAACCGAATCAGTGAGTCAGCGATACTCATTACTGCATATGCAGCCGAGTTGGCGCGACTCCTATACTGACGGCTATATAGCTCCTAGAGCAAAGAGGGGAGAAAGTGTAGCCAACAAATACAATCGTGTAATACGTATAAAGGCGGTGGACATACTGAATTATTATCGTCGCAATAAAATTTAAACAGCTTTCATACAAAAAATAGCACACAAACAAAGCCACAAACTGCAGAAATCTCTGTTTTCAAATGAAAAAAAAAAATTTTTTATTCATGACAAATATTTTAAAATAATAATAATATTATATTTTCAACTAGAGTATAGACTTTTTCCAGTTCTGAAATGATTTTTAAATAATAGTGGCATAGTAGCAAAAAATTACTATACAAAATTTTTTCTTAAAAAACAGTCATGATTCTAAAATCCAGCTTAGCTCTGACAATAAATACAATATTTTTTTACATAATAGTAATAACTATATTTCTATAAAAAAATAGTTTTTCACAACTATTTTCAACTAATACACCCATAGTAGTACTATTAATCGATGACTGTATTTTTTAATGAAAATAATAGTAATAACTATTGTCAATAGTAATTTCGATCCAAAATACTTCATTAGAATCGATTTTTTTTTCAAATTACAAAACAAATACTATTTTTCATTAAATAAAAGGTTTGAATCGAGTGCTGGACGGAGGAGATCGTGGGAAAAGATAATATTGCGGTGAATAAATTTTTGTTTTGATGAAGATATTTTATTTGTTAAAAAATTGTTGTGTAATTGGTTGAAGTACTCACTGGGCATTGTAATAAAATAGTAAGAAGAGAGAGTATGGCAAAAGACGTAGAGCGAAAATCGCTTCTGGCTGGGATTTCAAAGCATCAGGCAACGTCGTCGTGGGGGGCGGCTCAGGGGTGGGTTTATTCGAATCAAAGGGTTGGCGTGTCGACGCTGGGGCGGTGAAGTGAGGGGACACCGAGGTGGGTGGGGAATGAAAAGATGAAGAAGACAGAAACTTTATGGTCGACTCGACTAATTATCTTTATCAATCATTAGAAATCCATCTGTCAAAGGCATCAGAAGATAATTCAAATTTTTTTTTCAACTTTTTTTTTCTTATTTCCTTTCTACAACTTTCCCAACTGTCGGCAAAATGCAGTCGTGAAAGATTAATCATTTTGTCTCTTATATAAGAAAAATTTGATTTTTAAATCATTCAAATTTTTCTCTCTGTTTATTTTGTGGAAAAAAAAATTTTTCCGACACTTTTTCTTGCAAGTCAAATCATCGAATTTTTTTTCAGTTTTAGGAGAAAAAAGTTGTGTTGAAATTTCATTTTAAAAGCACTTTCTTTGATGCTTTATTTTTTTTGTAGAGGCATATTTACATGGATAATTTTATCGAATGAAAAAATTATAAAATAACATCATTCAACATGGATTTATATTAAGGGCGAATGATGACTCACATATAAATGTCAAATACTTGCGCTTGTAAAGAGGGAGCCACGCTAAATGCAATAAATACAAAATCAACGAAGCAAAAGCATTTGCAAAAGCACACACATATACACAACTTGGGCATTTTACAGATGAGAGACACGAACGAGGGGCAACATAAATGGGGTGGGCCAGGGGTGGTTTGGAAAATGAGTGATAATACCTCAGCTTTACTTAGCTAATTAGGACCCTCACTGTAATACTATCCAAGAGTTTCTGCTTCTCATCCTCATTACATATATATCCAGTGTGTATCTCGATTTTATCTGATGTTTTTATCATATATAAAAATATTTCATTTCATATAGAATCAACGTTTTTCATCTTTTCAATCCAAACAAATATCATACCAATTAATTAGCTCATTCGGAATAAAAATTTCTTCCTCTGGAGAAAAAACTTAAAAAAAAATATTTTAATATTTATTATAGTCAGCAAAATTTTTTTGAACTGATTAGTTTTAATTTATTTAATTGAAATAACTAATTTTACGTTTTTTTTTTAAACAGTGCTGAACTGGAAAAAACTCAAAGGGATATTTTCTCGCGAAAAAGAGGGAAAACTAAAAAAATAGACGAGTATATTATATGTATATGCGCATCTAAATTTCGTGCAGACGAATGGCAACGATGTGGAAAAGCCTCGAGGTAAGAGGATGAAGGTGGTAGCGGAAAAAGGGGTTAATGCAAAGGTCCAGGATAATTACCCACATGGCCTGGCAATACGTACATTTCACTTTGATCAAAGTCTGTGTTTTTCTTCGGTCTCTTCCCCGCGTTTTTTTTTTTTTTTGGTATTCGGATCCATGCTTTACTCTACTAGTGATGGCTCTTATTCTCTAATGTGTCCTTCGCATTTTTTATAACCCCTTACCTCATGTGTGGACTCGGGAAAACGAGTGTCAAGGGTTTTGTCTTTCACTTTGTGATGAGACATTTTAATTATTTTACATCAAATACCATAACTGTCTTACATGAAAAAAAAAAATTTTTCCCCTTCAAATAACAATTTTACTACGAAATTTTATTCAGAAAAAAATTTTTCTCACCGATTAATAATTAATTAACTAGAAAAAACACGTGAAAAAATTTTTTTTCGATAAGATTTTCAACTATTGAAAGCTGTTAAACATCGAAAAATTGAAATTTTTGAAGAAAAGAATTTTTTTACTTTGGTAAAATTTGTTATTAAGTGTTTATAAATTTTTTTAAATAAATAGCAATATGTAAATCGTGATAATATTGATGAAAAACGTCGATATGAATATAAAATGATTTTCGAGTATGCTGGAAACGAGATTCGTGTGTTATTAAGTTGACTTATTGAAAACATAATTAGTGACTTTTCCACTCAGCGAGACGGTTTTCCCGATTCGATTGGTATAAACAAAAAGTTTGTATGGAGAGACGATGAGTTATATGTATAAAATACATTGAATATATATTGATCAAGTTCGTTGGCACTTAATATACCAATAGGTTGCAGAGGACCCCCTTTACTTTTGTGTCACCCTCGACAGCTCTTGAAGACCGACTATACCAACACTTACTTATACACGCAGACATCGACATGCACATGATTGCAAGGGTATATCTCATGATAAATCGTATGTATAACCGATGCAAGTTGCATTGGATGATGCTTCACGACGAGGTGAAAGGAAATTCGTTAACGATCTCCCACCCCCTCTTATATTCGACGTATAGCAATATGACTACCACCTTTTATATCCCCTATCGATTATTCAACGGGCATGGCATGTAATTTAATCAGTGACCCGATACACCCTTACCGCACGACTCCAGGCTCGTTACCTCCACGATGTATGCATGAAACACAAGGGAAAAATGAAGAAGAGCGTCGATAGAGAAAGAAAAACGACCACAAAAGAATATTATATATTGTGGAATAACTTTTTTCTTCACGGAATATTTTTAAAAATGTGCAAATGATAAATATTTGAATTTTTTCATCAATATAGTTATTAAAAATAAAAAAAAAACTTCATTTTAGGAAAGATAAAATGCATAAAAAATTTTTTAAGCGATGAAATTAAGGAAAAAAAGTATAATAATTATTTTTTAGTTGAAATATTGAGGAAAAAAATAGTTTTTTTGAGGGATAAAATTTTTTTTTTTTTGGGAATATGATATTTTTGATTTTTCTCTGGGATGGAGAAAAAAAGTTTTTGCTTGTCATTTGGCTGTAATATCGGTGTATTATTATTATAAGAGTATTATTACCTTTGTTGAGTATCTCGAAAGAGCTTACAAGCAAAACTAAAACCGGCGTCACACACGTCGGCTAGTTATAAATACCTCAACCGATTATTTCGGTCGGCACATATACCCAATAATACATTATCAAGACAAAAGACATTATGGGCGCGAGAAATGTGACCCAGCATCACACAAAATGTGTATATATGTCTATAGACATGTCATTCAAGCATGTCCCCCCCCTCGAAGTATAGAATAATGGCACTCACGCGCGTTTATTGTTCTAATTTGCGCATACGATTAATATAAAAATCTCTGAGTGAATTAAATTGAAGAAAAAAAAAACAACAACAATCTACGGGAAAAAACGGACATTTCTAAATACACATAGAATAATAATAAATGAAATAAAAATCTTCATCATCAAAGAAGGAAATAATAATCAACTCCCACGCGCGCCAAGGACCGTTGGCCTCACGATACAACAAAGCGTGTCAAGCGGATACAATGCGTGCCATCTGACGCTCAATTAACGAGTTAATACTATTCTATATTATATATTTTGTCGTATTGTCACGATTCACAGTTCGATTATCATTCAACTCATTTTTTAAAATCTATTTACTCACTATTATTTACAATAAAATTACTAAAAATCCTAATAAACTAAAAAATATCACTTATCACTCGCAGTAAAAATTTAATATAAAAGTAGAAAAAATTTGTACAGCCTAAAAAAACATAAAAATATTGTAATAAACAAAAAAATTTGTTTTCATATTTATAAAATTATTTTCTATCCAACTATATATGATACTAATAATCATACTATTTCTTGAAATCAGGCTGATCAAGTTGTAAAAAAATTAAAAATAATTTTTATTTAAATAGTAAAAATTTATTACTAGTTAAAAAAAATTTTTTTTTTCATCTGACAGTAATTTTTTGACGAATCTAAATTGATAGAAAATATTTTTATTAGGATAAGTAGGTGGTTATTGAGTGGTTTAAGAAGCCAATTTAGTGGCAATCGATTCAGCCGTGAATAATTCAATCGTATTCAATTAAAATTACAATTGTATAAATAAATGAATGAAATAAAAGAATAACTTTCGCTTTGGCATCAGGCACGTTACTGGACCACACATATGTACATGTGTACATGAATTATGTATCATATTTCGCTCGAATAGCTCATTATCAGTGTCGATATACTCGTTGCTATCGGCTCCAATGAACGCATGTGTTTTACGATGTGTCACGACACAGATACTTACGTATACACAAGTATATATGTTTTATATTGCAGCTGAGTGCGCCAGTCCCTTTTACCGGATGTATCGATAGTGTATTAGTTGGATATGACACATACAAACTCCATATCCTTTCTTTTCGTTCTCGCTTTTGTGATTGTTCTCAAAAGTATAATCTTGTTCGCCGTAATCAATTGAGCTTCTGCCCTCTTCCGGTTTCATACACACATATGTCAGTTGAGAGGCTATCGCTGATGCAATTCATAACAATATGTGTGGGTCCTGTTTAGAAATTTTATCGTCAACATCGTAAAAAACCTTTTTTCATTATTAAAAAATTTTTTTTCTCGAGAAAACTATTGAATTTTTTACATTGTTTTTGAATTTAAAATTTTTTTAATTTGTGGAATTATTGAAGATTTTTTTATGCATAATTTTTTTTCCTGATAATATGTGAATGATTATTTTTTTTTTATAATTGTTTCGCTTTCTGGGTTATTTTTTAGAATTATGTAATCCTGATCAAACTTTTTAAATACATCATCAGTTATAATATGTATAGACGAGATAAAGGAAATGGGTTTATGACGGATCGTTAAAATTTATGAGTACATACTGACGTTATTATCATTATTGGAACGCGTGATTTTTTTTATTGCCAGATTTGTTTGTCTTCGGTTTTATCAATATACATTTAATGCCTTGTTCAATTCCCGACGGCGCGTAAACTGCGGAAAAAATACGTTCAAGTTACTCAGGCATCAACTATTGACGTGTTTGATAAGAATTTTGCTTTGATATTATTTTTATTCATATCTAAAAACCATTTAAATCCAGGAAATATTGATAAAAAAAAATTATTACTATAGATAATGAAGAATATTTTTATGAGAAAAAAATTTAATTTCGTGATTAAAAATAAAATTAAAATTATTTTTTTAACTTGAAATATCTATCGAAGTAAACGCAATAGATTATACAGTGTATGTCGAGACATCTGTTTGACATCCCTGTTTGTCAAGGCGTGACTCGGCACTTGTGCAGAAAACCGTGTGTCCGTACGTGTCTGTTTCTTTTCCCCAGTTTTTTTTCCTACTCTCGTTCAAGTCGGTTACATATACACAAATATAACGACAATCGAATATAAAGGGATTGAAAATAAAAAAAAAAGCTTATAAAACTCTGAGCCACCTATCGCGGAGCGTCGCACGTACCAAAGGTGCTCTCTCTGTGTACCACTGACCAATTGCCCGTGAAATTCGAAGACAATGGGCAAACAATATTTTTTCTTTACCTCGAATATACAACAGTCACTTGAGAAACGATACAATCAAGACATGTAACAAAAAGTAACATGAAAAAAAATAACAATAGACCTGCCCAAGAGTGGGGCAGATGTTTAATAAACTCGTTAAATCATCACAAATCGGAACCGAAATTAAAATGACCAAAAAAAGAACCAATATAACCTTCAAAAAAATTTTTTCCAATTTTATAACACATCTTAAATAGTTTTTAAAAAAATTTCACATGACATTTTATTTTTTTGAACGTTAAAAATTGAAATTTCTGATTTTTAAACAGAAAAAAAACTGTTTTTAATGTGATGATAATTTTTTTTCGATTGTTTATTTATATTACAGTAAAATAAAAATTAAATGACGTATAAGACATAAATTTAGAAGCATGTTTTTTCGAGTAATAATTCCTCTGACAGGGATAAATATTAGAGATGAGGGTGCTCAAGAGACATCAGTGCAGTAGGAACGTATCGGTTGCACGTGGCTCAGCAAGCCCATCAGTGTTTCATCTTCCGATCGTCTAGAGCCATTTCCTTTTTGTCGTTTTGGCTCTGTTTAGTAACACAAACACACTCACCCGGTCGCCAGAGCAAAGTAAATTTCACTGCTGTGTACAACCCCGATGCCCCTACAATTGAGTCTGCTCAATAGCCCTAACAAACTTATACCCCTCTAACAAGCTGTTTTTTACAAAGTATATCATTTAGTTACACGTAATAATTAATACATGAGTAACAAATAAAAAACATACTCTTTAATAAAAAAACGAAAAAACAATTATAAAAAAAACTTGAATTGATTTTCTTTAATATATTAGTGATAATAACTAGATAAATATATATTTTAAAATATGGCTAATATACCATTGCCGAGTAGGAGAAACTTTTTTCGAAGATTTTAACGTGTTCTAAAAATAAAAAGATTTTTATGGCACCCCCGCTAAGATTTTCGATGACATCCCAACGCGTTGCCTTTCTCTTCGATGTGTTTTGACGCATTTAATATCGACTATTCATTCGAAAATATATTTTTCTAATTGAAAAAAATATTTCTAATTAATAAATTACAAAAATTAAGTAGTTAAAAAATTTTTTTCCACGTGCAATATTGATTAATTAATTCATAATCATGTGTTTTTTGAAATTAGATTAAAAAAAAAAACACTTTTTATTTTTTTCAACGAAATTAATAGTAAAAATTACTTTGATTATTCATTACAGTAATGATTAAAACTATTAAATGGATTGTAAAAAATTACTATCCGTTTGTATTAAGGGGTATTTTTATTTATATCAGCAAAAATATAATACTATCTATATTTACCTTCATGTCTGATTAATAAATTCACTATATATTATCGCAACATTGTTGCCATATCATAACAGCTGATATTCTCATTAATAATTTGCATATAGCATGTGTCACGAATTTTTATAAATACAAATAAAAATTTTATATTCCAACTTTAATCATCACGAAATACCTATTAATATATTTTGAAGCAGAAAGAAAAAAATTTTTTTTTGGAGATATTTTAACTATACTGAAAGTAGTTTGATAACGCGACATTACGTGGATATCGTCTTCTTCACTCTACCACTTTTTATACCATGTGTCCCCTTTGTTTACCTCTCATCCGACACACTCTTGCTCCCGGCATGTTCCCGCACCCTCTCCTCTCGTCCGAAGAGCGGATAAAACACTTACTATCACGAGAGAGACTTTTATCAAGATTAGCCTTACAAATTTCATTGGTCAGTTTGTGTATCCCTACCATTAGAATACACCACGGTATACATGATCGAGTAAACAACGACAGTAAGACTTATAGTATTTTTCTATCTAGTTATATTTGGCATAGTAGATTCTGGTGGAATGTAAATAACCAAATTTTCTAATGACATTTTGACTTTTAATATCGTTTTTTATCATGACGCGTGGCGTTTCAACACCACCTCGACTCCGCCCACGATTTTCAAGACACGCCCCACGCTCGACAGCATCTAGAATAAACTGATATGAAGCGCAGGTGTGATTTTTGCATGTGGTAGTTATGCGAAAAATTTCTTATATCCAATATAGCCATGGTGATCAATGTTAATTATTTTTCCGTGCATTAGATGCTCTCAGAGTGCCCGGAAAAAAATTATTAATTTTTTCTGATCATAATTTTATTGAAAAAAAAAAAAATAAGTTTTATATCCTCTAAAAGGTCGTGAATTTTTTTTATTTATCAGAGGAGTTATTTCAACATTTTTCCATCAGATTATTTTTTTTTCTATCAGTGATTTCATTTATTTATTTACTTTTTTAATGTGGAGGTAAGATGTAAAAACGTGGGAAATTTTTTCAATACAATTTTATATCCTTTAAAAGGTCGTGAGCTTTTTTTATTCTTTAAAAGAATAATTTTAAGATTTATTATACTATATTTTTCCATCAGATTATTTTTTTCCATCAGTATAATTTCATTTATTTATTTGCTTTTTTCAATGTATAGGTAAGTTGTAAAAACATGAGAAATTTTTATCACTCTTTTTTACACATTTTATGACTGATTTGGGCAGTGATAGGAGTATAGAGTGTCCAACGAATACAATAAATACAAGAATTAGTTAGTGGGTGTATAAATGTGTGTATTTGTGTCTAGTACACACATCAGTGAATATCGGTGGCAGCGTGTTTACGTTTCGAGCAGGAAAGTGGCCAACCCCCACATTTGACTTGGCGAGTATATAGCGTATATAGCACCGGCGAGGGAAAGGGGGCAATTACGATATACTATGAGCCAACTTGATAAAACATATATTTTATCATTTATATATAAATCTCTCCTGGAAATCTACAGATTTTATCCACAAATATAAATTCTTTTCCTCCAAAAACGAAAACAAAAACTTCCCTCAATTGCTCATCATTTTAAAAATCGTATAAAATCAAAAATAATTTTTTTTTAAACCCTTACACAATTTTTTTCAGGCTAAAATTCAAAGTTTTTAATTGAAAAAAATTCTAACTAGCAAAAAAAAATAATTTTTCCAAATTATAAATTCAATATTAATAATTTATATTATTTTTCATATAAATTAAATACTTGTTATTAAAAATATTTTTTACTCTTGATATTTATAATCAGTTAATGTCTTAAAATGTTGAAATTTCAATTTGAAAATTTTTTTATGAATTTTATTGCATCGTAAGAATTTTTTTTTTCGACTATCAAAATAAGCCCCTAATGCATTAATAATTTAAAAAAAATATATAAGAAAGAAACTCGGCATGTGTATCATCATACAATTATTTTTCCACGTCTTCAAGTTCGAATATGTGTTATAATGGCGGCGGGATGCAGTGAAGCATAGATCCTCACTTTGGAATAATCGCAACGCACGTCAAGCTGCATCACGCGTTCCCACTCTATACACGATGTATATACAAGTTGCGCTTGGCCATTTACAGCCGTTCATCGGCACTCTGACAAGTTGCTTCAACGCTCTACACATCGCCACTACATAAACGCACACGTGCACACCGGCAGATGGTGTGTTGTAACCCTGCGGGATCGCGTATAACATCGCAACGAGCGAAAACAACAAAAAAAAATGACTAACTGACGACTAAGTGACTTTGAAATCGATTTGTTGGATTTTTCTCGACGACGTGTGGGAAACAAGCTGCACCAACCCTCTATATATAATTTCTAGAAGCGAGTATCTTCGCAGAACGACCGTTGCTATATATGAGAATACTTATTATTATATTAAGCGAGAGGAGTGGTTGTACAAAAGTACGCTGATCTTAATCCTCGCGGATTAGATGAACGACCATCAACAGAAGCAAAAAGAAGCGACTTATAACACTCGAGACTGCGATAATTCAGTCATTAAGGTATCCCTAAGTAACTAGAAAATCTCAAGTACCAGTTTTAAATGTGATCATATTGCTATTAGTCGGTAAAACATATTTAAAATTCAAGTAATATTAAAATTTTAGAAAACCATCAATAAAAAAATATTTTATGGTTTTATTTTTTATCGTTAAGAATTTTTTTCAGGTAAAATAACAGATTTAAATACTCTTTTCCAACTTGAATGATCAATATCTGACGATAAAACAGGCTGGAAATTTGATAGATCTTGAAATTGACCAAAAAAAATACAAAAAAATAATTATCCTACAAATAACAAGCAATAAAAAAGTATTTTTTTTGAGTGAAATGATAAAATATATAGTAAACAATCAATATCCGTCGATAAAACAGATTTCACGTAGAAAAAAAATTTTATTTCTATATGAAAATGAAGTTTGAAGGGGATGTCTCTGATATGGGTGCGAAAATAGGGGTAGTTCGGCACGTGTATAGCAGGAACCTGTCGGATTGGATTCGTTTTCCTTAGGAGTATCAATTTAACGGCGTAAAGACCTCCACCGGATTATCGGTTTTACATAGACTTACAGAGAGCCCCGAATCTGCCAAGGTAAACTCCATCAATATTCAACCCCCTGCCCCCGTTACGCATCCGCGAAGGAAACAACCCTTAAGCGGACGCGTTCACGCGGATGAATCGCGTCCCGGGGCGAGAGTCACCCTTGCATGAAAGGAGCCAGCCGATCAGAGGAGGGAAACGGAAAACAGTTGGTGGAAAAGTGGAAGAATTCATGGATGTTCTGTTCTTGCCTTGAAAATTAAATGGCTGTTAGTGAATGATTCTTTTTTTCCAAGCCAGGAAATCAAGAACGAGTTGCACTTGACCGTTTGTTGCCCCCTCTCCCTTCTTTTTTTTAATCAAATCTCATTCGCTATCGTGACTCCTCGAAACTCCGTCCTGGGACACTTCGACGCCACCCGCAAATCCAATTAACGCCTGGAGACTTTCAAGTGGTGTCGAGTTCTCTTTCCTTTAAGGCGATTTGGGTCAAGGACGCGAAATTTTTCCGAGAGCTAATTATTTTTTTATTTGGCAAAAAATTAATTTTATTGTTTGAACAATTGAAAATACATTTTATTATTTATGGCAGAAAGTTTTTTTTTTTTAATTGGGTCAATGGGATTTTCATTAGTGAGGAGAGAAAATTTTTATTGATCATTTTAGAATGTCAATTACAAATTAGAAACTCTAAAATCATCATAAAAATTCATTAAAATTAAATTATTTTCTTGGAAAATAATTTTTTTACTCTCAAAAAATAGAAATAATAATCTTTAATGTAATTTTATTAAAATGAATTTTATTTTAATGAAATGAAAAAAAATAATTCAAACATTATCGCGTCTACTAATGCCAAAAGATCGCACCTCCGAAAAAAGCCTTGAATGAGTATCCAGAAAAAGTTTTAAAACGTTTAGTTGAAAATTGTTTTTGTGAAAAATTTTTTGAAAACAAAATAATGGAGGGTTTCTTTTTCTACAATAAATATTAAATAATTTTTTTTGCAACTTTCACGGTGTTTGAAATATTGCCAGTTTTTGACAATTTTGATTTTTCGAAATATTTCCAAAATCAAGGAAAATATAAAAAAAAATTTGTTCTACATTTTTTATCAATGATTCAATCTTGAATTATATATATAGGCAGTATACTCCCATAGGATTTTGCATTATTTCGCCTATAGTTACTAAATTTATTTATCGAAATATACCATCAAAAACGATTTAAAAAATGTTCATAATGCTGAAATTCCCCCAACAGACACCGTTTTTGCCTGATGGAATAGAAATTAATCCAGTTAATGAACCGAATAGAATATGTATTGCATGACGTATACACGGCTTTGAACGAGAACAACTAACCAGAGCCGTCAATCTCCCCCGAGAAAGACGATCGGAAAGCCTCCTGAGGATGCTGATCTAAAGGGTTCTGATGGCTCTGAGGGACAGCACAAACAGCCTCCCGATTGCATCGACTTTTTTATTCATCAACTTTTTGTCTAACATCGGTTGAAAGCACTTGGACATGGAGGACCTTGAACGCGCTGCGTGGCGAATCATTTGCATAGATCCCAGTTGGCTTTTCAGGGGTCGAACTTGTTCATCTGCATATCGGGTGTCGCTGTGGAATTAGGCGTGCACGTCGCGCACAAGAGCCGGGGTGGGGTCGTTTCAATTGAAAGAAAGGTTTTCTCCCAGCGCGACACAAAGAAGCTATAAACCAGCCCTTCGTTTGCCTTGATATATTACACCTCACAAGCCATTGGCGGCTCGACAGGGTCCGGTGAGCACATATTTTTAGTCAACCCCCAAAAAACCAACTGACTCATACATGAATCAGTAACGAGATTCACTGTTCACACGATTATAAATTCACAAATAATTATAACAACGCATCCAACCAAAACTCACACTCTAACCCAATCAAATCTTCTTCCACTTCCGTTCGTCACAACGTTAACACCCTGATAATGGCAAATTGAAGACTAGATTCCGACTGGAAATGTTCTCCTACTGACCACACTGCACCCAGATTGCCTTAATCAACTATCATTGAACGTCCGATGCCATCAATCAATGTTGGACACCTCATAGTTGAAGCTCAGGTCCCTCCTCCAGCTTTAATAAACCCACTATCACTGCGCACAGTTGTTGGACTGCCGCTATCCAGGTACTTAGAGACTCGGGCCTTCGTTACAGCTCTTGGGCATCGTAAGTTATTGGTCATCACGCTCGATGGGTCTTTACATAGCCGCTGATTTTACATGAACATGCAAGAGACCGCGAGCGTGTGATGGTAATGGTTTTACGATGCGAAACAGCGCGACGCTTATCTGCACCGACTTTCTCCCTCTGCACGAGGTGATTTGGGATATTGCTGCCATCATTGTCAATGGTGTCCCTCGGCATTTAGGCCTCTGATAGCAATGACTATCAGAGAAACACAAGAGTCAATGGAAAAGGTCGTTGGTTTAGTTTTATGAATTTTACTATATAGTTTTGTGAACTTTTATCCGACAGGTTTCAGTTGATGAACAATGGTTCTGGACTCAAAGCCAATTTGGAGACTAATGGCGGTGACATTGTGCGCCAAGGCATTTTCCGGAAATGCGATTGCCTTGCCGACTCGGCGCTCATGTTTGAAAGCTCTTTAATGGCGCCGGATAGTGAGGGAAATTCGCGTGCATTCAGGAAGACAGGTGCGACGTGTTTGGTGGTTACGTTGGTTGAATCCCACGTCGACACATCAGCGCGAGTGCTGCGGATTCACTTAGGAATTAAACGCGACTTTTACGCGCCCGTGTGTTGGATAGGGTAAAGCGATTTGGAGTTAGCTCAGCACCCGGATAGCCATATTCGAGTCTCTCTGTCACAGACCAGTGTTAAGCTTGTTAAAGGATTTGGAGCATTGCAAACTTGCATCTTGTCCTGCTGATTTAGGGTTATTGTTATGCTTAGCTGCGCAAGGAAAACTTTCTTAAGCATTGTCCCATTAATGACGACGCCAATTAACAATACCTTCAGTTCAGGAACCGCACTCGTGAAACATTAACTGATGTTGGAAAACACTCTCCAAATCTGGTTTCTAAACTCGATTTCCTTAAAAAAAAACGTTAATTTCAGTTTGAACTTGATTTTTGGTGGGGTAGAAAATTTTTAACTCTGATAAAATGTAACATTTAACCATTTGAAAAAATGGTTAATGGTTGCCTATTAGCAACAAACAAATCAAAAATGATGAGTTTTTTTACAATAAAAAAAAATGAAAATGATATTAAATTATTAACGACGAAATTATTTACAACAGTGTAAATTTTCAGTAAAAAATGTTAAAACTCTAAAAAGTTGCAAGTTTTTTCTAAAATGTTCCTTTGTTAAAAACAAATGCCTTTTATCATAAATAATTTTTTATGTGTTTAATGTATATCTCTGAATTTTTTCAAATTAATCACTCAACGAAAACAGGGTCAAATTGACTCAGATTGTGTAGCAGATGCGAAAAAAAAATCACTGTGTACTCGAAGGGTTAAAAAGATTTTTTGATAGGAGTTTATCGAGGGTTTAAAGTTGATTAGTAAATGTTTTGTTAGGAAGAAAAAGTTGCAACATGTAACAGTGTTTCGCAAGACATCTTTAACAGGGTTTTCCTGTTGGGCAAGTTTATACCTATGACTAGAAGAGTCGACGTTCGACGGATCGCAGAGTGTGCGATGAGGTCTTAAAGTGATGACGCAACGGCAAACGGGACCCCAATAGGTCGAGATGAGAGCCATTGTATGGCAATCTTATAATTTAGACAATCACCGATCAATTGAATGGGCCTTTACTACTGCTGTGCTCGCACATCTACGACGGACCAAATGATGAATGAATGAAGGGACAGAGACGAATGAATGGACAGATAGTGTTTGAACGCGCTGCTGGCTTAAACGTTCGTAAATAACCCGGGGACCCAGAGGCTTCATTCAATTACTTTCAATCGCTTCGGGCCAATAGATACAATTTAAAAATCCCGCGTTGGAACATCTATAACGACCGACGACGGTGCATACGATCATTTGAACAATTTTTCATCGTTAATTATGTCAATTTCTTGATTATTGTCGTGGGCGTGTGGTCGCCCAGTGTATGAGGCTGATGCAAAACTTGAAAAAAATCGGTGATGGATATGTAAAACACGCGCAACGTCCCTGCGTGCGTTATAGCTTCACCGATATAATGGGCAGCGATTGGGACAGATGGCCTAGCTGGCGCGTCACGTCCGGACGAATTTACATGCGTGAACCACTACCAAGCGTACATGATCCTCTTCCGACTGTCATCGATCTTCTGGCTCATTATTTTCGTGTTACGCATACGTCAAGGTGGATGTTCGCGCGCGTATTTCAAGGAAAAAACTCTTTTTTTTTGTCCTGCCAATATATGTACGATGATGACGATGACTACTTCCGGTTTTCGGTTGGCTGTAGTTCGATTTCCGCGTAGGCACCACGGTTCAACACATTGATAGTATATAGTCAAAACCTCAGAAAAAATGACCACGCTATCGGCGATAGAGCCGGAGACCGTTAGCCGCGCACTTCCTGTTTCGGCACGGCTTATCAATCGACACAGCGTTTTGGCTTCACTTTTAATTGCTCGTTTTTTCCATGTGCGTCGATATTTTGATCGTTTGTTTGCTGTGAATTTTTCTTTCTCACTTGTTCCCACTGCCTAAAGTATCCAACCATTGGCTATGCCGCTCTACAACGCCTGTTTGTGACTGGATAAAAACTTGACAGTCGACAATCCTACATAAAGAGAGTTTGAAGGTAACCGGGTGTTCGCGTATG